>JAGDQP010007623.1:21317-66471 GCA_022664845.1 Lepisma saccharinum | reverse complement strand
CCTCATTCATTGCGATTAGTAAAGAAGGTTCGAACTTTCACAATATCGTATTTATGATTCTTAAATGTATAGATCTGATTTAATTGATTACTCAATCCTGATTAATTTATTTCTGCTCTCTCTCTCTCTCTCTCTCTCTCTCTCTCTGATAATTTCTCTATGAGTTTTCTTGTCACCAGAAAGGACAGGTTTTTTGTATTATTAAAGTATTATATGCATAAACTATGGTATCGACGCTGAAATGTTATTCTTGTGAACATGAAAATGCATTATATACTGTATCTCACCACGAAGGAGAGTAACAATTAAGTGCACATTGGAGCTAGCTTATTGTTCGCAACAATATTATTTTATTGATTCGGATAGTTTACATACTCCACAGAAGGGCTCACTGCATAGGGCAGACGCGATTAAATGTTTTACCACCATATTAAGTTCAGGAAATTAATTGCATGGTTCTATTTGTTAGTTTTTATGTTAGAGGACATTTATTTATATTAGAGAATCTGGGAGTAAATAACAAGGACACAAACAAAAATATAGAACAGGTAATTGTGAATTAGGGAACGACATGTTGGCAATATATAATTTACTGGTTGCTGCAAAATACAATATTATGTATTATTTTTGTTTTGTACTCTTTTCGTACCACATATTTACTAACGTGTACGAAAGGACAATGAAGATAGATAAATCTGGTCTATTTTACCATATGCCTTATGCTGCTCCACAATCATTATAAAGTATAATCTTATCGCTCGAGTTATTGTTTCGAAGTAAGATGGCGTCCATGGTCCATCCTCGAGCGAATGTTTATTGTCGTGTGTGAATTCACGGACTGTGTCTGAAAACGTTTAGTTTAATAGTCGTTTTCCGGTTGCGGATGTCACTAATCTCAAACAGTAAGATAACGTCAAAACTCCATTTTGGTAACAAAGATTACGTTGTTAACAAGAAAGTGCACTAATCATTTAAAATATTAAAGCATGACCAATAACGTTTTCTGTTTACTAAACATAATAATTAAAAATCATTCTTGTCAAAATTCATAATACAAGGTTCGAGCGAGAAACGTGGTGATAATACATCCCAAAGCAGAATTAACATACCGCAAAATATAAACCAAGTGCATCTAACCGAAACTGGGTCTCTACGTACGGACGGATTTCGCTGAGTAGTTGATAAGCGCCGTTCTCTGAGGACATTAAATTTAGTCACCAAAGCGGAAAATTAAATATCATTTTGTGTTCTCTGAGCACCACGAAAACCGTAATTGTTTAACTGACGAAATCATATGCACTTACTCGTTTGTTTCTACCACTATGACACACTCAGCTGAATATATCTGGTGTAGTAAAAAGTAATCCATTATTTTTGCATGACATTGAAGGCTTGGCTTACCATAGTTAGAATGATCCGATTTAGGTCACATATGCGCCGTTTTGTTCGATAACGTGTTGCCATTTGGAAGGTAATATCATGATGCCTCTCTCATAGAAGCCCTTGTCCCTATTGGCAAAAAATTGAGACAGTCGATTTTCACAAGCCTCTCTTGAAGCGAATTTTTCACCAGCAAACGTGTTCGCCATGGACAGGAACAGATGGTAATCACTCGGTGCCAGGTCCGGACTATAAGGTGGATGCATAAGAACCTCCCAACAAAGCTCCCGGAGCTTCTGGCGAGTCATTATCGATGTGTGTGGCCTGGCGTTGTGCTGGTGGAACACAATGCCTCTCCTATTGGCCAAAGCTGGGCGCTGCCTTCAGACGGTCCAATTGTTGACAGTATAGTTCCGAGATAAGGTTTGGCCGTAGGGGAGCAGCTCATAGTAGATAATTCCCTGCCAATCCCACCAAACACACAGCAAAACCTTCCTGGCTTGGGCACCGTTTGCGCCGGCGCACCGCGCTTCGACCACGACCGTTTTCGCGTGACGTTGTCGTAAGTGATCCACTTTTCATCACCAGTCACCAACCGCTTCAGAAATGGTTCGCTTTTGTTGCGATTCAGCAGCGATTCGCAGATGGAAATTCGGTCCATGAGGTTTTTTGCGTTAACTCGTGTGGCACCCATACATCAAGCTTCTTTTTGTATCCAGCCTTATGCAGATGGTTCCACAAGGTTTTTTGTGTAATGTTTAGCTCTTGGGCAATCGAAACAGTGCTTACATGACGGTCGGACGCGACAATGTTCATGATTTTATCGACATGTTCGACACGTGGCCTTCCAGTGCGTCGTACATCTTTGACGTCAAAATTACCGAAACGGAATCGACGAAACCAAAATTGCGCGTGATTGGCTGTTACAGTATCAGGACCATAAACACTATTCACATTTGCAGTCGCCGGGCTTGCGTTTTCGCCTTTATCGAAGAAACACTGTAAAATATAGCGTATTTTCTCTTTGCTAGTGTCCATTTTGACGCGCGCTCACACAACACTGAGTCAACTTATCACAACTATCTGAACAGTGTTTGTAGTACGCAATCTCATCGTTTGAACGCCATCTCGTTGAACCCGATCGGACTTATACAGCGCGAATTCCTACTGGTACACTTCTAGGGAAGTGTAAACAGTAGCTTAGATAGCAATTTCTCAAGGGATTAGATATTTAGAAAATAACATTCTTTGCACTTATGCACCTCATCCCAACAACAATAAAAATTTCTTTTTTGGCTTAATTCTGTAATTTTAGACCAGCACAATCATGCAAGAAAACTTACATGAATAGATTATATCCTTGTAGTTTACTCAGTTCAGTTATAATTCTAATATAAATTTAGCCATATTTCAAATTGGATTTTGTCAAGAATCAAGAGTTTCTTGACCCGTGTAAACTTTTGCCCTTACCTTGATGACAGATTTCTGTTCTAGAATTGCAAGTTCGTTCAGTTACACATGAAAGTTTCAATTTCTCAAAGATATATTTATTCGCTTCAGAGTATAAAGTATCATCTCTGGCGAAGATGTGGGTGCGAGTTGTACAAAGTCCGAAGCAGTTGTGAAAAGTTCGGAAATCAGATATGTTCCTATTGCACTTTGTATAGAACATATTACGTTTATTAGTTTCGCTTTAGAAAGTTTCAGTTAGTGTGAAATAGTTCATATACAAAGGAAAATTAACTTCTTTTTACTCTGGAAGCCTATTTTCCCCTGTTCAGTGTCTTCATTAAAAAAAAAAGATTAATGGAGCCTCATATAACACTTCTGTTTTCGTTTTTGTTAGTTGATTTTTGTTACTACTGGATATTTTATACCCACAATATTTTCAGAGTTTATTGACGTATCCAGGTGGAGAGTTCAGAGTGTGCCAACCTCTCCCAAATTCCGATACTATTATAAACTTACCTTAATTTTAGGCGTAATTATGCATTTCTTATCTAATTTCATATCAAGACACTCTTTGAACTTCCTCCAAATTCCTGAACACATTAAGAAATAAATTTTGATACATGCCTGGAAGAGTTGGTCTCATACTGTAATTGGATTGGATCTCATATTCTGGATTTCTTATAGATATTCTCATTGATTCTTACGTGCTTTGATTTACTGCAACTTTCTTTATCTTCCCTCTGATAATTTTCTTTAGTTCTTCAAACCTTTATAACAGCATCTTTGACATTATTCTAATGTTCTTCTAAATGAAGGTTCCCGGAATGGTAACCAAAGGCCAGCCCGGTAAACCGAAGGAAAGGTCTACCCATTGGTAAACAAAAGTCCCTTGTGGTAGTGGGCGTTGCGACGATTGGGCCCCAAGAATACCTTTCTAGGTTCTAACATACATTTCATTGGAGTGGGGCCCCAAAAACGAAATTGCAATGGCCCTTAGGACACAAAGTATGAAGAAAATATAGTACCACGAAAGAAAATTAATATATTAAAATACTTAGCATTAAACTTTACATTGTCCCTTCTAGCAGTTTGTAATGTCCCTACAGGAGGCCTGCTGAGATTATAGCTTCAGCAGTGCTTTAATAAGTCATGTGTGTCAAAATGGCTAATCTTGGAATACCTGCAAGACCCCCACACTACCAGAAGAAGCAAAAGTGGATTAAATGGTCTTTATTGGGTAACATTACGCTTACAAGACAAAAGGGCCTGTGGGGCCCCATCCAAGAATTCCCCGGTTCCCGACCGGGCTAGTCCGTCCCTGTGAAGGTATTTGATTTGTAAGAATATGTACAACGATTAACCGTAAAACTACTGATTCAATCGAATGAAAATAGGAAAGAAATGAGAAATGCATTAAATTCATTACATGCCTTCAATCTGAACTTGTGACATTGTTCGATAAAGAAATTTGGACAATTTCTCCGAACACAGATCAGGCTAATTCTTTAAAATCATGAATCATATTTACGTATCCATTTTCTCATATTTCTTATACTTTCGTAATTTCTTTATGTTCTAGGTGATATATTTAGCTACAGTCTTCATAATGCCACAAAATGTGTTCTCCGCAAACGGATATAAACAATAAGTCTTCCAATTCTGTGTTAATTTCAACATTTACGATACACAGATTATTTGTGAGAAAGGTAATAACATCTATTCTTTCGAACTGCATGATAGCATAAAGATTCCTCAAATAAGAATCTTCACATGAGTGGGGTGCCTGGGCCACGTAACCAGCAATGAGAAGTTAGGAGAATATCCAGTTGAGATGAGCATTCCATATACATAGAACCCGTGCCGTGGTGGTGTAATGGTAGCATACCTAGCCGACAACTGGGAGATCTGGGTTCGAGTCCCGCTCGCGCCGGCTGTCAATTTTTTCGTGTTAATTTCAGCATTTCCCATGCAAAAGTTTTTTGTGAGAAAGGTAACAATATCTATTCTTTCGTACTGCATGATAGCAGAAAGGTTCCTCAACTAAAAATCTCCACGTGAGTGAGGTTCCGGGGCCACGTAACCAGCAATGTGGAATTGGGAGAATGTCTAGGCGAGAGGGACATTCCATATACTGTCACGTTGCTTAATAGATGATTTCGCAAATAAAACAAAGTATTTAAAGTGTGTAATAGTATAAAATCCACGGCGCCACTTTCAGAAGGAAATAAATCGTAGACATACGGTTCAAAGATATTTGACCTAGCGTCCAGTAAAAACCAAAATTTTCTGCAACGGCATAAACCAGAGTAAAGCTCTTAAAACCTGCAGGAATAGTTTCAAAATTGCAACAACAAAAACACACACACACAAAAAAAAAAACAACAGAAAATTCATATACTAGCAGTACCTGATATTCTCAAAGGATAATTTAATTATTCTGATGGCTCAAAGGATTTTCTGATTCTAATATTTCCTTCCATAATGATTTTAATAGATAGAAATATTTTCTCTCTAAATGACTTGGTGAGGAAACTCACTCGCAACAAAAATCACTCAACAATCCAGGCTTTTAATATTTATGAAGCAGTTATTTACACTGAAAGGCAAAAAATATCAATACCACTCATAGCTTACTTCTCCAGCCTGTGACCTGACCTACAGTATCTTTATCTCAAATTTGACTACATCCACACTGTTGTAGTCTGAATGTTTGATGCATTCACCGTAACAGGCTCAGATTAATTTTCTTTACAAATCTTTACTTTAAACTTTCCTGCTTCATTATAGAAAAAATACCATTGATTCGATTGGTTTATAATTTCACGTCGCTCCCTCATTAAGCAAAGCTTGTGTTAGGCAGCAACGGACTTAATTGTCTTAAAAGAATGCTCGTCAATGGACGTCTCATTCTTAAGCAAGCTTGTGTTGGGAGATCGACCTTTTGTACCTGGGATTGCTCATTTATATGATAATTTCAAATTCACATCACAACAGGAATTGGAATAAACTTTGAATAGAACTTTGACCATAATTCAACTTTGTTAATAATATTCCGCCACGAACTTTTTGGCTAATTATAGCTTTATAAAACTTAAAAACGCAAAGTTGATAACTGCAAGTGGCAGCTTCAAGACTGCTTGGTTATCAGCTATTCATCTTTACGCGCTAGTGATGGTGGAAACCACTTAATTCTCAGATGAACCTGGATTTGTGGAATTGCCCTAACCTACGTACCAGTGGTGGCATAGCCACTTAACACGTAGATAAGCCTGGATTTACGCAGTAGATATCTCGATTACCAGTGACTGTCTAGGCAGCTTAACTCTTGGATGAGCCTGAAATTTCAAGTTCCTAATATCAATCTTTTCGAAACAGATCTAAGGCAATGGTGTCGAATCAGTGAATCTGTAATCAATCATGCGACTTCAGTTAATGAGATTTAATAGAAAAGAAAGAAAAAAAGAACTGAGTGTTACTCTCTTAACTCTTAACAGTATTTAGTTGCCTCACTTGAAGTACTTTCCTTTCCAATCCCCTCCTCATCCTGGATCTCGAAGTTGCAGAGCTGCTGAAGGTCAGACAATGAGCCATGAGGCCTGTTGACCTCTCTTTATGTAAGGCAGCCACCCAAGCTGAAGACAAAGCAGCTAATTCAGTTTAAACCAAGAGCGTCTGAAATCCCATTGGCTGGCAACAATCCTTGGCTCGTTAATTATCGATGGAGAGCTAGAGTACACTCTATGGCAAACGAAAGTTTCTTCCCGCTAAATATTATGTAAACGAAGATTTCTCTAAACTGGATACGTGAGAAAAAGTACATAAAATTAAGATATAAGGATTACATGGATGTATTATTTCCATGTAACAGCAACATGGAAATATGACACAACAGTACATTTACATAATAATTAAAATACACAAATAATACACATTAAGATACATTCCAATATATATGTCGAACTGGCCAGTTCTGGTTCCCTATCTAACTTACATCTAATGTTGCAATTTTTTAGTTAATAAAAAATTAAAAAGTTATAGATAACATATATACATAATTGGCACCACTCAGATGCTCTCAGTGTGTCAATACACAGAGAATTGGCCGTGCCGTGGTGGTGAAATGGTAGCATACCTAGCCGGCAATGGGAGATCCATGTTCGAGTCCCGGTCGCAGCGGTTCGCAATGTTCCTCTGTAAATTTCAAGTCTTCAAATTGTTTATAAATAGTTCAATATTAGTCGAATATGAATTGTTTCAAATACTTCCACATCGAGTTGCACAATACAGTTAAATTGCAGCAGGGTATTGTGATATTATGAATATGTTTTTAGTTTCCCAGCAAACTGCTATCACAGTCGTATTCATATCAAAATAAGAACTCACAATTAACACCAATATTAATCACATTTGATGATTTGCTTTAATTAGATCCCGACCTTCGTTTTTCATAACTCTTCTTCCAATATCAAGTTAGGGGAAGATCTGCCAGGTTGTTACAGAGTCACGTGAACAAACTTATTAAAATAAATGCATGTTAATGATTGACGTAGCTACGAACAATGGAGAGCTCGGTCATATTTAAAGTTTCATTCGCTAATACAGGAAAACATCAGCATATTCAGGCAATAAATTCCTTAATTGAAACTTGATTGCAGATTTCAATAATTTTGTTTTAATAGTTAGACTCTTCTCTCCTTATAACCGAAGGTGATAGTCGTGTGATCTGAGGCATTAGACCAGCGTTTTTAAGGTCGCAGGTTTGCGTCGATTTCTTAATAAATATTGCGCTCACATAATCGTGATAATGTGAATTCAAAACTTACTAATATGCTCCATACAAAATAAAGTTTACCGAAAGTTCAACTTCTCCCCTTCTGACCTTTAAGGTCATATTTGGTTTTACGTTGCTCTGTAGCTTAGAATGGTACCAAACTTCCCAGTTTTGTGATATTTTATTTTTCATTCATATCTAATGTAACTATGTTACATTCATATCTAATGTCTGTCAAGGGCGCCGATCTCGGGGGGCTTTGGGGGCCCTGCCCCTCCCAAAAAATTGAAGTGCCGCCCCTTATTGGGGGCCCAAATGATAATTTGAAGTCGGTTCTCCTATTTCTATAGTACACGGTCATTCGTTTTTTCCTTCTACTAAGCTTTTCTCATTGATAAATTCCTCCCTGAAACTTGTGTGCTACAGTATTTATATAAATTACATCACGTAATACTCCCTCGACTGGCTAAAGGAGTTAATTCGTGCATTGCTTGTGTTGTTTCTGGAGTTTCGTGCATAACATCGATCAAGACCATTTAGTAAAAAAAGAAAAGAAAGAATGAAAGAAAAAAGGAAAACGTATTTTCTATCGTTTATTCCTCGGAACGCCAAGATCGGGTCAAAAATGACCCATACAGTCAAAATATTATTTTTGTTCATTAGTCATTAAATGGAAGAGTGAAATTCTGTGTACTCCGTATACTGTCAGCAATGTAATCACTTCATTTGCAAGAATCAGAATACAACAGATACGGTGTGCTTTACATGTGTGAGTGAAAGAGGAAGGTAGTTTGATTCTGATATGTCGTACTTTATATGTGTAAATAAGTAAGCGATTTATGGTACCTTTATTTTTGTGCAGCCATTAAAATGGTTGCGAGGTTAATATGATGTATTAGTTTTTCTATATGTTTCATTATTTTGTAGTATCTACTTGAAAAAATAAAATACAATTAATAAATACAATACAATGCAATCAGTGAATACACCCATACTCTAAAATACCTTGATTTGAACAAGTACTTTATTTCATACGAGAAATATACATGCGTCGAAAATGACTCATCTTGACGTTCCATGAGATGAAATTATCTTGGCGTTCCGAGAGTTAAGAAACAATCATCGTGATTTTGTAATATATACAAACACAATTTAAGAAAAAGAAAAATAAGCGAAAAGAAGAACCCACACAAAAGTAGGAGTGGAGTTGCACTTGGAAACATATTCTTCAAACTGCTGTTTCTATGCAATTATTGTTTGCCGTTAAAACCGTAATTTTGAGTTTCTAATACAACTTATAGATAGGGAAACTATATACAGCGGGGAAAAAAGAATTTGGACAAGTTCGACAAAGAAGAAATCATACTATCACACGTAAAACATGGACCATTTCGAAATCTCTTGCCGTTTTATGATAATTTTGATACCTTAGACAGAAAACTTAAGAAATAACTATCACTCGATACAGCTGGAGGGTAACAGGCAACAAAAGAGACTACGTACATTCATCGCAAAAAAAAAAAAAAAAAACATTATTTGGACTACACTCGATCACTCGATCGATCGATTGTATTGAAGCAATCCACACGGTGTCAGGCAAGCCAAGCTTGTTGGAAAGTCATGCTTTATCGTTAAATACATCATAAAGCAACGTAAACAGAGCAATTATTGCGGAATAGGATCAGTTCTGGCCAACCAAGAAAACTAAGTGCCCGGAATGAAATTTACATTCTTCATTCTGTGAACAATACTCAAAGAATTAGTTTTAAAGATTTGGCTACTTCACTCGACTAGAATATGTAAGTTAATATTAGTAATTCATTGAACAAACAAAAATTATTTAAAAAAAAGGGATTTAGAAAATGTGTATCCAGGGTATGAATACTGGCCACTCCATTAGTAATTACACAACCCCAGATCTTAACAGCCCCTCCAACATTTTTATCAGTTAAAACAATGTTCTGCTTTCTGAAAGCTTCATTCTTCTTTCGCCACACGTCCTGATATCCATCACTACAATACAAGTCTATCTTAGATTCATCCTAGAAAAGCAATAAACTTTTTCCAAATTCCAGACACTCATATTTATATTTCTTGAAAAATTATAACTTCTTCTTTCTGCTTTCTTCTGATATGTGTGTTTTGTTTCTGATTACACATCTTCTGAATCCCAATTTTTTGTTCACATCTACACATCTGTAACATTAAATTGCATATGTTAGGCAAGTGAAGTAACCGAATCTTTAATACTAATTATTTGAGTTTTGTTCACAGAATGAAGAATGTAGGTTTCATTCCGGGCAGTTAGTTTTCTTCGTTGACAAGAACGAATCCTCAATATTTACTCTGTTTTATGTTTCTTTATGATGTATCTAACGGTAGAGCATGGCTTTCCAACAATCTTGGCTATGTCTCAGTACCTTTTACCTTCCAATTTTGTTCAACTCACTTTGTTCCCCCATGCTGCTTCTTTATGCCTGACAAGGTGTGGATTGCTTCAATACACCACGCAGAGTGCTCTTGTACACAAAATAATTCCTAGAACATTTATTTCGAGAACATTTATTTATCCAAATACATTTTTTACAATGAATTTACGCAGTTATCACTCTTTCGTTGCCTGTTACCTTGCATGTGTATCGAGTACTAGTTATTTCTATCTAAGGTATCCAAATTATCATAAACAGGCAAGAGATTTCGAAATGGGCCACGTTTTGCGTGTAAGTCTGCTTTTCTTCTTTGCTGAACTTGACCAAATATTTTTTTCTCACTGTAGGTGAGACAGATGTTTCTTGAACCATGCCTGTCGAGATCGAGAACCGAGAATTAAAAAAATAATATTTGTCCAATAAAGCAATAGCGCGGCGGAAGGGTGAGCCGGACAGAAAGAGAGCCACATTTGGGAAAGCTGGCTAACTCCTCTGCATATACTAACATTAGTTTATGTTATTTCCTAAGTTTGTTTTCTAGTAATAGCAGAAACTTTGTTCTTATTAGTTAGAACATAATATTATACTTTAGTGAATTTTTTAACGTTATACAAACATTGTTAAATTATGTAATAGCTGGGCCTGGGGAAGCCTTCATAATGACTATATATATATATATATTATTATCTGTGTTTTTATGAATATACAATATTTGGCAAATTCTGAATTGGATTTGTATCATATATGCTTTCTTAGACCCTTATCTGGAAACAAAAAATATCCCGAATGCACCCCCCCCCCCACCAAAGTTACAGAGAAATCGGCGCCCTTGATGTCTGTTAAAGTTATTTCTTCTCTCCATACAAAATAACTGCTTCTACCATAGCTGGGAAATGTTTTATATTTAAAATTTTCTCCGATCTACCATCGTTCAGAATGTTAATAACAGGAATATCCATATAGTTCATTACTCTCTTGAGATCATATTTTTTACCGGTGTTATCGATATAATCGTCACAAAAATCTTTCGCCTAAACGTTTGGTCTGGTTTTCCAAGTTTTCGAATTTTTATTTTCCGGTTGTCCTGAAGGTTATTTACAACATTCACCTAATTGTAAGACTACAACGCAGAAGGTACAATACGACCCTTCATCTATTTAGAATAAACATATAATTATATCAAGACGGGCGTAAGTCATAATGCTGTTAGCGTCCTTTTAATTAATTATGTTTTAACTAACAATTATATGCTTCCAAACATAACTTCATTCTGCGCAAATGCTTTCTTCTGAAGTGTATGTAGGTAGAGCCAAGGGGGATACATCCCTCCATTACGTACGTTAATGAGTGTAAATGGAACATACCAATTCTGATCGTTTCCTTTGCCTCCGTGGTGATTAATAAATGCAGCAAAAGTGCACAAATGGTAAGTCTCTATTAAACATCATTTCATTTAATCCATTCTTTAAAAGGAAGCAGTGACCCTCACTGAACTTGGAACAGGCATGCTGGTACTCACGTCCCTCACCATTCCAACATAAAATACCGAAAATATATTGCTATCTCGTTCTTATGTGAGGATAATGTTGGAGGGAGGAAAATTTAACAGGTTTGCAAAGAATTTTAATTACGAATCGTCTTAAACGATTAAAGTAGAAATAACCTGTTACCCATTTTAGTCTAATTAAAAGGTTTCTGTAGATGAAATGTTAAATCTTGTAAATATAAAATGCCAAATTTATTTCCTAGACGTATTTCTTGATAAGGAAATTTTCTCAGAATAGGTTAGAGTTGTAGAATTAACTAAAATGTATCCTGAGGAGAGAATAGATCCTATGGAAAAAGTGTTCCCTATTGTAACGAAATGTATGTCATGGACTGTTCAAATATTTTATTTTTTATTTATAATACTGAAAAAAATGTTCCACAAAATATGTATGCATCTTTACGGTTTTGCATAATTATTTCTAAGTTCTCATTATTCTAGTAATATTGTATCCTCGTGGTTTTACTTCAAGTCGTCAGGTAGTAGTAATGTACAAGGCATGCTCATAAATAATCTACAATATCGTTGTTTTATGACTAACGCAAAAGATTTGATCACAGTAACTCTTATCGGGGTAGATTCATACGCCTTAAACATTAGCTACACAGTCGGTGTACCACGAGTGTGCACCGATAGCAAGGAATTCGTCTATTTTCAAGTAGAGAAACACAAGGCCCGATGAAAGGTGATTATCACGGGCAGAGATGACTCATTAACTCTAACTGCGATATGTTGTCAAAAAGCTTCAATACATAATACTGTAAAATTGGGATTAAGAGTTAAGGAGCTACAGGGAAACTGCACATAAAAGTGTGACTACTGTTCATTCATTAACATCACGCACTCATGGGAAGAATTTGTGATCGCGTCTGAATTGATTATGTCTAGCAGACGCATAACCTTTGATGAACCGAGGTGTGAGACAGGTTGAAACAATTAAAACATGAACAAGTTGTATGCAAAATTGCGCATGTCTTTACATGGGACTTGACCAAAGCGGAGAACAAAGACTAGAAGATTGTCGGCTGCTATTGGAAGTTTAATTGCTCGGGTGTACTTTTATGACACACACACCATATCCATCTGATCTTCCTCAGTCTGATTATACTTCATTCGACAACATGAAGGACACATTCCGAAAAAGAAAATTCGCCAACTTTCCATGAATTGTTGCACAGTACACTCCAAAGAACGGTCCGTCATCACCTTACCGAAAAGGTGACAATGTTGTGTTCATATTGGTGGAGAATATATTAAGATATTTCATATTTAGTTTGTGCATAATCAATATGGTATAAAAGCATAATGTTGTAATCATTTGCAAACACCCCTTGTATATTCTACAAAAAGGTTGCAATCTGATGCATGAAAATAAAATAAAAACTGCCACTCGTAAATATTAAATAGGTGATATTCTACCAATTAAGACTCGTTTGTTTATAAGGAATTCTTAAATTCCTAATAAAAATTTTTAATTACAGAAGATCTGTTTAATCTATATATCTACTGTAAGAATTATGGTCCTGTTACCAAATGAAACATTTGAACTTACTTGTATAGTTTTTGTATTGAATTCCTTAATCGAATAGGACAATATGTAAAAGTGCAGCAAAATGAAAATAAGTAAACATGAAACTAACCTGTAGTTAGGTTACAATTTAGGTGGCCCATAATGACATTTTAACATTTAGCCTGCACCGATTGTGGACTACTTTGGATTGTTTTTAAGTTAGTCCTTTACTTTTTAGTTCTTGCGTAAATATAATTTGACCATCTAACATTTCGAATATCCTAGCATTTTAGTCAAAATTTCAATTTTGCTTCGAAATTTCCAACCTTTAAATTATTTTGTGATTAAAGTAATTCGACAGGAGAAACTAAATTGCAACCTTGACCCTAATTCTTCTAAGATGGTCACCATTTGACGTGATACTTAATATGCTTGGGTAATAGTTATATATTTCCTACCCCTTTAGACAATACAATGTACATTTGTCTGCTTAAATTGGTTGTAGGGAAATAAATATTTTAGGAGTATATTATTATGCTAATTTTAGAACTGGAAACAGTTGCTTGCTATGACTATGGCTGACCATTTCCAAGAGATGACACTTCTGAACCTAATTAGGTAAATTTGTTATAAATTTTCATTTTGGACATATTTTCTTACATTTATTCTAAAACCGAAAATCCTTTCCCCTATCATAAAATGCCCTATGGCCTCATATCAGTGCAACATGGCACACTGTAGATGGGCGTATCGTCCGGATTGCACTACGACATGAATCTTAAGTCAGTATATGAATAGGTCAACCGGAAACGGACTTATTGTTTTATTTTGAATTTGAATTTATTTTAGAGCCTTTAGGCAACTATGGTCCAGGCTGCTATGTTTTTTTATAATAACATCAGTAGCATATTAAATGTTTAACTTAATGTTTTTAACATATTGAGAACATACACACACTTGCATTGAAATAACATTATGAGATAACCACTTTACTAAAAGAATAAAAAAATATATTTCGGAAACTTTAAACTTATTTCCAATTTTAGAAATACCCTGATATCAAACATAATTTCGGAAACTCTGGGACAAGGGATCAAGGATCAAATTGGAAAATATTTAATGTGAGAACGTCATATCTCACGGGAAAAGTTTGTTTCAACTAAATCTCTATATTACTGAAACAAACTCTGTTGGTAAACCTTAAATAAAATTTTAGCTCTTCAACTAATATATAAAGTCATATATAGAAGCACAAGTACCATATCAATAAACCTACTTAGGAATTTCCTTAACATAAAGAAAGAACACACACACGCATACTGATTAAAGTCATTCGGATGGACCACGCAGCATATCCATTTAGCTATTGTATGAGCCATACACTTACGCTATGCATTATGGGTTATGTGAGAGTCAGATGATAATTATACAATAATTGATTATTTTAAGGTGTAATGAGGAAGCAAATATGAAATATTACTGAAAGTTAGTTTTACATATACAGAAAGATGACAACTCATACACTTCATAAATCTTGGTATGATCACTGGTGAGTTCTTCATGAATCAGGTTGTTCCTTCAATTGTGATATCGTGCGAGTTGGATAAATCTGGTCTACAGTAATTTCAACTATTTTCGATATAAATAATTATAAAATCGTAGCAAACTGAGCTCCATTGCTCTATAGTAATGAAATTTTTTATCTAGATCAAATATCGTGCTTTTGTTTCATGGATTATAAAGGTGGTTCATATTCAAATACTTTTCCCATATATTGTTTCGCAGTAGCTTCTAATACTTCCAAAATGTTTACGTCTCTGACCTCTTTGTCCAAGACTAATGAAACATCGAACATGCAGTAAGTATTTTGATAATTCTACCACACAACTGGGCAGAGAATTAAATTAGTTATATACATATATTTCCTTCTCATGAATAGAGTTATATAATGTCTGAAAATTAACTTTTAAATGAATTTAGGTTAATTTTAATGTCTTATCAGTACCCAATAATGCAAGTAATCGGAACGTTTTACACTAAATAGTACCTGTTTTCATAATTATAAATAAAGCCAAAAGATCTCTTCACGAAGAAAATTTATTTCAGTTTTGTGTATATGTCTAAGTAATATGCTTTACAGTACTGCATAGTATATTGAATTTAACATTCTCCTATATTTCACAATATTCTGCTTATTATTAGAATAAATATCAAAACGTATACATATGTAAGCGATTCAAGAAGTAATCATACATCTTGAATCATACATCGTACATCTATACGTGTGTTCACCTTTCACCTCCTTTCAGAATAGTAATCCTTGTTTTATAGTAGTAATACCACCCTCCGCAAAACTGCAAAAAGCCAACACGCCATCTCCATCGTACACATGAAATAACGCTGTTCCATTGTGGCCAATAAATCTTGCAATTCTTTCAACGTAGACTTTTATGTCTACTACAAATCGCTCTTTTCGCTTTAAAATGCCCTGCAATTAGATGTAAAGTAAATTAGCTTCCAATTAAAAGACACTAAACTATGTTATTTATAAATGATCATTGAAAATATCAAAACTCAAGGATCTTAGAAAAATAGATAATGTCAGTATATATTTATTTGGATTTCATCTAGTTCTCACTTATTTGTGGACATGAAGCAGAAAATTAATGCTAAATAAATACTTTAAACAAAATCAAATTTTGTTATCTAAACCAATCACTCCGTAAATGAACTGAATTAATAGTAATGTATCAGAGGCTTAAGATGTGTGCAATTGTATTAGTTACATAAGCTAATGGAGTTTCTGCGTGATCTTTATCTGCCACTCTGCGACGAGAAGAGGGAACGTGGAGGCCCAGAACGGACACTAATTAGGTTTTACTTAGGTTACATACTCATTGTATTCTTTCGACTATAGCAAGGAATAAGTTCAGAACAGAATGAATATGAGAGAGCTCAGAAATACTAAATATTTTACAAATTGGGGAGCAATATTCAATTCTAGGGGAGACAATGGTTTTGTAAATTTTACTCAATCAATGAAGGTCATTAATTTCAGTCAATCTGTAGGGAAGACCAAGTAAGCGCATAAAACTTTTTCTTATAAATGTTATTTTCAAAAGTTATTTTCATGGTTCAGAATTGTTAGACACTAATATCTTTTGTACAATTCCCTATGTGTTGCAAACGCAATTTCTTCTTTTGTATTAGGTAAGTGTTAAATTTCATTGTATATATACATCACGTAATGTCCTTAGTTTTCTTTTTCAACAATGTGTATGGGTACTCTTTTTCAATTTAAGAGTAGCCATCTATCAATTCATGTTTTATTTATTTTCCTATTTAATTCAAATACTAGACCTTAGAACAGTATTCTGCATTTCAGATTATAATCGATGTACTGAGACATTTAATATTCACTGCATTTAAGTTAGTATAATTCATATATTATTTGTTTCAGGGGATAACATACAGAGTCTATAATTGCAATTTAAACAATTTATGGGAAACATGTTTTAATTACCCCTTTTTCAATGGTTAATTATTATTTATCAAATGCGCCATTCTATCACCCATTGTTACTATATTATTCATTGATTTAATTGAATGCTTTATTTCAAGCAGCGGTTAATTGAAAGCTCGTAAAACTTATTCTTTTACATACTTAATACCCACATGCACCTACTTAAAAACACATTATAAACCCTAAAGCGGGCGCGTTCTGTCCGCATGGACCCCGTAAATATTTGAATTAGTTAATAGGAGTGATTTGCTACCGCCCTTTTTCTTCGTTTCTAGTAGCTGATTTTTTTTTCATTCTACTCTATATACTGACGTCTGCAATGTTAGCGCAGGGTGAACTGTGTTGAAATAAAGACGTACCATGAGGTCTGCGCTGACCTCACACAGCCAGACTCAGTCCTGCTATTTGCTTACAATATTAATTCATTTTTTATTTATAGTGAGATTTTGTATGGTACTTTTGTGTAAACGAAAAACTAAATGACTTGCAATATTAGTAAAATATTCGATAATTAAATACAAATATATGTTAACACAGTGCTGTATACGTTCGGTTCGGGCAGACCCGGCGTGGTCAGATTCGACACATTTTTCTGACGATTTCTTATTCAAACACATTATATTTAGAGATCGAAATTACAATAAGTAAACGAATCCAGAAAATAAATATTTTTAGCGGAGCGTATATCAGACACACTAAAGAGATAAATACATCCGAAAGGGAATACAAAAATCGTCTATAGGTGTGTATTTATCACTGGAGTAAGCACGGGCCTCAGGCGACCGAGTTCGGATAACACAAGAGCGCGACCGCTGAAGGATCAAACATAATAAAAATGCAGGTACTTCCTTTTACTTTCATTCATTCTAGCTAAATACTTTCATTGATTAAACTTTTTCTACTACGATTAAGATTAGCTGTTTACTTATTTATAACCAGACTATGCACAGATTGTTTAAACAAAACCAAGCCCAAAATAAAGGACTTTCTTGTGTTCATTTCTCCGTTCGTCATTAATTTATTCTAGCTGTTAGAATTAATAGGAACATTATTGTTAAATTAATATCAAGAAATAAACAAGATATAGTTTAATAAAAAAATATTAGTTTCGGGGCCAGAGGATGAATGTTGTTATATTCTCTTGTCCCTTTCGGGGTAAAGTGACCCATTTATAAATTAAAAGAGCATTATTTTTATTAAATTATGAAAGTTTATGATAATGTTGTATTTTCCTATTTGCTATTTCTTACTTCTTATTATGAGTGCTTGGTGTTTTGTTTTTGAACGGAATCAATTATTAATAGTTCTTTTGAGTTTAGAAATAATTATTTTAAAAATATATTATTGCTTTTTGAAGTTTAATGGGGATTTTACAGTTATATTTCTTTTAGAATTCCATTTCCTGCTTTTCTGTGTGTGAGGGGGCAGTTTGAGTTTATTAAATTTAGTATCCATTGTACGAAGTCATGGGAGTGATTATTTAAGTGTTTTAATATTGTTACGATGTAAAAGTATTATTTATGGTGTTTTCATACCTTTAAGTTTTATAAGAAGAATGTTATGCATTGTGCAGAATTTTTATTTATTATAGGTTCTTAATTGCTCATTAATAATTGTGTTTTTTAGCCTTGAAATTTAGGATATAATTTTTGGTTGGATAGTTTATTTTATTATTTAACATTATTAACTCTATAAATAATTCTTTTGATAGTTACGACTAGTGAATTAATTTTACGTTCTTCTTTCTATAGAGTTGGTCTTAAGGAGTTGGTTTTATTATTGCTTGTATTGTTATATTTAAATTTCATTTCCTTTAATATTTTATATATTATCTATTTTTAGGTTATTTAATTGCTACTTTACTTTTACATTTTAGGTGGGGGTTTCAGCCAGAACGTATAGAGATTGGGATTTATTTGTTGTTATATACCTTGTTGGCTTCTTTGCCGTTGCCTTTTGAAATTCTTTGCTTGGAGGTGATCCGAGGACAATTCTTGTTGTATAATTTGTCATCGTCCATTTTTGGTACTTCATTTTAAAATTATTTATGATATTGTGGAATAGTGATAGCGTTTTTCTTAAAAAAATATTTTTGGTTCACTTGTTGCTGCCTAAAGCGCATATTGAGACTCCTGTTAGTGGTTCTAAAACTTTATAATTTTGGCTGCAGTATTGCTAAAGTTGGGGGGTTACGATTTGCTTCGGGTTTATTCTTATTTACAGGCGATTGCTGTTAAGTTACGCAAATTAATTATGGTTTCGCGTTAGTATTGTAAGAGTTTGGACTGTTAGTTTAATTTGTTTACGATAATTGATATCGAATTTTTAACTGTTTATTCTTCTTTTGTTCATAAATGGCTAGTTTTGATGTGAGGATTTTGGGGGACTTAATTTTAGTAAATTCTCATGGCCTTTGTTCTCCTGGGTTATTTTGTTTAGCAAACATTTCTTATGAACGATTAGATAGTCGAAGATTACTTATTAATAAGGCTGTGTTGTCTTTTATACCAAACATGACGCTTAGATGATTTTTGTTGAGTATTGTTAATATGGCGGCCCATCCTACCTTAAACTTGTTAGCGGAAATTCTTTTATTGAATAGTGTTGTTGGCTGATATTTTTAAGTATAGTTGGGGCTGATTTCATTTTCAGATCAGGTTATACTTATACTGAACATGGGAAATATTATTCTGGTTTAAATTCTTGTTGGAAAATATTAACTTTTATTCCTTCCTTGCCTTCCATTATTTTTTTTTATTCTTTTGTTGGCCCGAAATTTCTATGATTATAATTATTATTGGGTTTAGTGACTTAAATAGGTTTTTTTGAAACTTTGGTTTGTGGTGCTGAGGAAGATTAATAATAATGTCTATGTCATGCTATTTCATTGGCATCTCTTTTTAATTTGGTTTATGTTAATCTATTAGTTTCTAATATTAGTTTATTGTTGGGTGAGAGGTCATTATAGTTAATTGAAGCTCCATGGTTTTAACTATTTTATTGGATTTGATACCATTATTTTTTTCTGAGATTTGTTTTTATTATTTCTAGAATGGTTATTTATTACAGAGGTCAGTATTGTCCGGGGATTTTTTTATTAATCACTTTATAATTTTAGTATTTATATTTGTTAAAACAATAATGATGTTAATTATTTCTCATATTACTATTATAATTTTACTAGGTAGGGATGGTTGGGATTAGTGTCTTATTGTTTAGGCATTTATTATCAGAATGCCCGTTCTTATCATGCTGGGTTTCTGACAGCATTTTCTAATCGAATTGTGGATGTTCGCATTTTATTAAGGATTGCCTGAATGCTTAATTAAAGGGCTTGAAATTAAGTTATTTTATTTAGGTGAATTAGTTAGTGGAAATGAAATAATAATTATTATTATATTTATTATATTGGCGGAAATAACAAGGAGAGTTCAAATTCCGTATTCTGCTTGACTGCCTGCTGCTATGGTGGCCCCTATTCCAGTTTCAGTTCATTCTTCAATTATGGTTACTGCAGGGGTAAATTTATTGACCCGTTTTAGTGAGGTTTTAATTGACAGTTTTGTTAGACAAGTGTTGTTTTTGCTTTCTGGATTAACTATGTTTATACCTCGAGTGGAAGGTAATTATGGATGTGATTTAAAGAAAATCACATCAATATCAACCTTAAGTCAATTGGGTTTAATAATAATAATTTTATGTGTGGGATTTTTCATTTACTAAAGAAAGCTAATTTTAATGTTTTATTGTTTTTATGAACCAGGACTATTATTCACAGTGTTAGTGATTCTCAGGATATTCGTTCTATGGGGGATTAGTATTTCAAATACCATTGACTAGATCTTGCTTAAGAACAGCTAACTTAACTCTTTGTGGTACTCCTTTTTTGCTGGATTTTATTCTAAGGATTTGATTTTAGAAATGGGTCGCTTATCTTGAATTGATTTGATTAATTTGTCTTATTGTTTTTCTCTACTGAGTTAGCTGTATGTTATCCAGATGGTTTGAGTTCTTTAATTGGAATTGGATTTGCGGCGAGTAGTTGCCATGTGATGGGGAATAATAATAATTGATTTATTATTCGAAGAATATTAATGCTTACTGTAGCATCTATTATTGGGGGAGATTTATGGGGTGATTACTATTACCTTAACCTGCAGTTGTTGTATTACCTATGCTTCCTAAGATAGGAGCCTTCTGGCTGCTTGAGTTAGATTTCTATCAAAATGTTCACTGACCGGAGAAAATAAGGTACCATCAAATGAAGCTTATGCACGAACAAACGTCTTTTTCAAATAAAAGAATCACGAGTACATTTTTTTAACAGGAAAAATTTGAGGCTCAACATAATCATACTTTGCACAAAAGCAGACTTTAGTCTAGCATGTCTTCATGCATAGCGTAAATATTTTATGCCTAACGTTTTTCCTTTTATATATAGAAAAGTACTCGTGATTTCTTTTTATTTGAAAATGTCATTTAGACGTCTGTTCGCGCATAAGCTTCAAATAAAACTTGTTATATGACTATGATAGCTTCGGTGTGATTTTAATCTTATTTTTCTACTAATTATTGCATCCGTTTCCTCGTTATTTTTGGGGAGCATATTCTAAAATTATTAATAGAGGGTGGAGAGAGATGTTACGAATGTAAGCAATTCAAGAGTTTATAAGTGGTGGTTCCACTTCGCTACGAAAATACAGTTTAACGAGCTTAAATTATACATATTTTTACTTATTTTAATCGTGTTTTTGACAGTCATAATTGTTCTAGTTTATTTGGGTACCTTATATTTAAACCGTAATGCTGAAGATACTTAAAATACATTATTCCTCAAATGAAGTGTATTAGGAACTCCCTGAGAAGGTATCCCATTACTACCATGAAAAGGTAGTGTAGTTTGTTATAGTAAGGGGGCTATAGAAAGAGGCAATAACGGAACATAACAGCTAAAGATCAAAGTTGGCAGTTTTTCTTGATTTGTTAACTACTTGTCTTCTTAGTTGGGGATAATGGTATATTTTCCTATCTTTATTATTAACATTAATATGTCTGTTTTTGTTTCAACTGATAAAAAGGGTGAAATTAAAATAATCTAAGTTCAGATCGAAACTGAGTGCAATTTTTGCTTCTTCTTTGGTGAGTGTAACTTGAAAAGCAACACCTATTGGCTGCAGGCAAATTATTATGTTTAACTATTATCCTTTCATGTTGGTCATTCTAATGGACCTTGAATTCATTGATGGTATAGACCAGCTAATAGAATAAATAAGTAAATCAGTCTTACGGTAGTTCAGGGGATAATATATGGAGGTGAATAGTGTAATAGTGATGGGTAACAGCAGGGCGATTTCTACATCGAAGATAGGAAACATTACTGCGATTCACATAAAACCGAATAGAAAATCGAATTTATTAGCAGGTTATTTGGGGTCAAACCTGCATTCGGATGGGGATTTCTTTTCTCGGTCAATGATTATTTTCTTTGATAGGAGTGAAGCCAGTAATATGATTTCAATGTAATTAATCTGGTGATAGAAAAGGCGATTAGAATTATACATATTACCTATTTCATATGGATGAATTTTCTAATTGGAAGTCATATGTATTATTTATACTAAATATGTTGACTAAATTTCCTCATCAGTAGATAGATATGTACAGGAATAATCATACAACGTCTACAAAATGTAAATATCATGCTGCTGACTCAAATCTAATGTGGTGCTTAGGTCAGAAGTGATATATTATGTCCCGTAAAAGGCATAGTATTTAATATGAGGAACCAATTGTTACATAAAAGCCATGGAATCCAGTTGCTATAAAAACTAGATCCGTATCTAGTGTCTGAAATTGTGAAATGGGCTTCATAATATTCGTAGGACTGCAGTGCAGTAAAATATATTCCTAGTCAGATAATAAGGGCAAGTACTTGTGTGGTTTGTGTGTGATTGCTTCTATTAAACTATAATGAGCTCAGTTTATTGTGACTCCTGAGGCGAGTTGCGGGCCAAATCGAAGGGCTATTGCGGGCCATATTATACTAATTTATACTAAGAAATAAGATTAATCCTAAAACTAAGATTTATGAAAAAATACTAATTCGATACAATGTATAATGTTTTCCTCATCGAAGACTTGTTTCACTTGAGATGTGTAGAACACTTGAAAAGTTCCTTTTCTGGCTATATGTCGTCATCACTGAATTATAGTTAGTATGATAGTTTATAGTCCAAGAAATAATAAGTCTGTTTTTGACTGATGGAATCAATTAGGCCTGTTGTAGTAAGTAGTGCTCTCAAAGATCCTGTTAAAAGTCATAGTCTTTGATCCAGCAAGTGGTACGGATGATTTTGGAGTGCTGACATAGGTACTTTATTTGAAACTTTGGGAAACTTTATTTTTATATGGGCCAGTCTAGTAACTCTGGACTTCGGCCCGTCACGATTCGCTTATTTAGCTGTTAAGTGTTAAAATCCACACCCATGCCCCTGCCGGGACGCGAACCCCGAACCTTCGAGCCGATAGCCTACCGCCACAGACCTCTCGGCCACCCGGCCGGCATATTTTATTTGAAGATAAGCCTGTTAATACAGCAAATACATAAGATTGTATGATTGCTACTGCGGATTCTAATGTGAATTGTAATACTTGTCTTTTTATTATTAAGGAAACAAGGGCTAGTGATAGGTTTAAGCCTGTTATCCCTAGAAGGCTTAAAATTAGATATCCTGGTACTATATTTGGTATTAGTCAAACTAGTAAGGTGCCGGGGCGAATGATATTTCTAGTGATTTCAATGCATACCATAAAACATATTAGGTGGAATGGTGTTCCTGAAAGGAGAGGTGGACAAATTTGTGTTGTGTATGATTAATTCATCCGCATGGTATGAAACTTAACCGTATAGGTAGGAAAAGAGTTAGCGTAAATGTTAGATGACTGGATCTTGTGAAAATATATGGAAAAAGACCAATAAAATTCTTAAGTATGAAAAATGCAAATAATGCAATAAAAAGGAAAATTGTTCCTATGTAGGTTTTATGGGTCCTAGAATTGTTTTGTAAAGTGGTGTTATTTCGTATAACTGTAATTCGACAGGGTAGAAATTAGAATCATATAGGAATGATATTAGGCCTAGGAAATTCTAAGGATTATATTTTCATTGTCCAGTTATCTGTTCAGTTAACTAACTGATAGTTAAAATTAACCTGTTCTCTAACTTTAACATCCATTTCTCACCTAGTTGTTGATGGCAGCAGAGAAGCGGTTGGCAATTATTTTATACTGTTTTGTCATCTAGGTAGTTGTTCAGGAACTATAAAAACAGTAGAGTACAGCAGTATATTATAAAGAATACGCATCAAATTCGCTAGTTTCTGATGTAAGAAATATGAAGGTTATATTGCATCAAGAGATTTGTGTAATAAAGAAACAAAGTAAGAAACATATCTGTAAAGAGTTGAGTTACTACCTAAAAATACGTATGCGTGACGCCGATCTGGTAGGAGTGTGGTTTGGGGCGCTAAGCTAGCGACTCTAAGGTCCCGGGTTCTAATCTCGTCTGTGGCATGAATGTGAATTTTAACTAGCATTGCATCCTAATCGTGATTGACCAAAGTCAATTTTAATAAAAATGGTCCATATAAAATAATAGTTACATTTTTTACGTAGGCGTGAAGGTTCTAGATCGCTGGCTCGGATACCCTTATATACTCTGGAAAACAAGAAATAAACTTCAGGTTATGGCCTGCAGCTAGCACGCCATATGTACACTCTATAACTCTATTCCTCTGCAAGCACTTACCAGATATACTTCTATAAACGCGTATCGAGTAATCCAAAAGGGGATACCAAAAGTTATATGCCATTATCATTTCGTTAAATACGCAGTTCATCAACGTATAATAAGCATAGCCCCATGCGGAGTTATGACGAAACTTCGTGTTATGAATTACACTTATTTTGCCACAAGAAACATGGGCTAGTGAAGAGGGGTTAGTTGAGGTCAAGTTCGATACTTTTTACTAAACACGACGTACAGTGGGTTTTAAAAAGTGCATTCAATAGCCCTCAAACGCGCAAGAAACAACGTGCCTAGTACCTTTCCCTATCTTTTGCTTATTCTAGACTTTCATTTCGAAACTGTTACATTTAATATTTCAGCACTTCTAGGCACGTTGGAAATGTTACATTACTCGCGTAAATTTTACATTTTTTGCTACCCGTAAAGCGGAACTTAACATCGAAGAGGAGAGGTAGTTCTAGGAAAATGAGCGCTGTTTCAAGCGATGCCAAGCAAGAAAAACAATAATATGAATTATTGAATTATTGATGAAGGAGTTCATAGGCAGAGAACAGGTTTCATTGGATTTTGGATGCGTTTTAATTCGAATGGTTGCAACTAACAAAGTAAGTACGATTTCCAGTTTGGGAGATCATAACCAAAATTGGGGTGTGTAAGTAGTTTTGTAGCTTTCTTCTTATTGAAATTTAATAGTAAAAACTTTAAGGTTTAGATATTTGCTCGATAATGTTTGGGGGTTAGACATTGCGTGGTCAGCGAAGTTCATATACTTCATGGAATTGAGTGTTAATGTTTTAACAGTTTTGTTAGTCGCAGCTAGTACCCTCCCAAGCGAAAAGGGATATGGTAAAGTGTAATGTGCGATAATATTTAATAGTTTTATTATTGCTTTTCATTATCATTTTACGAATATTGAGTTTATTTCATGATCATACAGATGAATTTTGCTTTATTAATCCCCGCGTCCACCAGTTACTGATTAATGTGTACGCTCTACACTATTCATTCCCTAGTAAACAATTCACGAAGTGGGATAAAGGAATATTTAATCATATTGATTCCATTAGCTTTATTAATTGCTGGGTAAACTGTACTTAATGGCCCGCAAAATATATGTAAAATTTGCAGCACAAATGTAACATTTGCAACGTGAGTTGGAGTGTTGAACTGCAAAATTTAACGAAGTTTCGAGTCATGGAAATATGAAATGAGATCTAAAAGTAGCTGCGACTATTTAGCTGCTTGCGTGTTGGGGTTGAGGACATGGTATATATGTTAAACGTAATGCGCATCGTGAAAAATAATAAAAAAAATTAACATGTCTTTAAATAATTGTATTCACTAACTGGACAGGTCGGTGATTTTTTGTAGAATCGTAGCGTCATTCATAAATCAAAGTTTGGGCATTATTAATCCGCACACCGCCACGCTTCTGTGTTGACCAACTGGATTGAGTAATTAACGAAATAATAATGACACAGCTTTTCGTGACAGTTTCGTATTGCTGACTGTCACAAGGAGTTTATAGAAGCGTCAGTAATTATTATTTGCAATGAAATGGGTGTTATAGTTTGTACATCTGGGTGAGTAACTTATGGAAGCTACGGGTCAAGTAAAGTTTATCATTTGTTATTTTTTTTCTATTGCCATTATCATTTGGGGAATATTATGAGTTTGTATCAAAATCATACGGATATTATTTACTTTCGGTACCGCAGCTTCCGTCAACTACCTATACATGAGTACGCTCTACACCATTCATTATGTTGTACATAATACACAGACAACATCTAGCAACAACTAGCTATCCAAAAAGCGTTTTAAATACCACCTGTTATTATTAGTTTGTTAAAACGCACTCGTGTTGAGCAACACATACAGATATGGCAACATGCTCAAGAATACTTAAGACCACGCTTCATGTTATAAATGAAACGCATTTTGATAAAATTTCAGGGGTACATGTCAAGTAACAAGGGCAATTAAGGTCAGCTTTTTTTTTCATTATTGGCAATGCACTTCATTTTTAACATTCACTCAATGTGTGCTCCCTTAACTCGTTAGGACCTATTAGTTCCAGACACTTTTTTTGCTTTCTCGCGTTTGCATGGCTTTAACCTTAGTTTTATTTTGTTTCAATCCTTACACACAAGTTGAAAATATTACATGTCTCTTTATATTTTACATTTTTTGAACTTCAAATGTAAAGTTAAACATAACATTGTAGCACCGCACACTTCAAACATTCCTGTAACTTTTCCTTTTTGGGGAGAATGCAAACACAAACTGACTTCATGCTGCGGCTATCACGAAGCGAAAGTTTTCGTACCGCTCTTAACTAAATCTGAATCCAAAAAATAAAAAAGTTAAAAAATTGAGTAGAAGAACTGTGATGTTCTATTTATGTGTTCTAATACAATTCTGTCATCTTTGTCATCGGAAGAGGGGGAATCTAAAATCATATGCAACACCTTTCTCAGGTGGCAATTCCCAAACTGCATTGAAACCTACAGTTAGCCTGCTAACTAGGAGTAGAAGTATGGATTAATTTAACTGCCAGATTGCTCAGTTTAACTGTTGGTTATGCCTTAACTAGACATTCAAAAACCGTTAAACAACCAGCTAAAGTTTAACCTTTAGTTACTAGCTAACCTGTACTTTAACCAAACAATGAAATACTAGCCATAATTCAGTTGATTTTCAATGATAAGATTGATGATAGTCCGAGAGCTACGGTCCGATTTATTTACTCTAAGAGTGCAAAATGTTGATGATAAGTTTATAATATATGCATGGCGATTATAACAGCAAATACGGCGGAAGTCGAAGAGCGTCTCGCGCTAGGAATCTGAGAGGGAAAAATGTAAAGATACATGACCGCACCAAACCTTACCTAACCTCTACATTCAAATGGTCACTAATTTAAGATAACGTACGAAAAATGCAAAAAAGCAATTATTAATAATAAATATGAGCACATAAAAATATATTTTGAAAGAAGAAAAAAGAAAATGTATTGACCCGAGGGGGTTTGAACCCGGGACCTTTTACTGAGGAAGCGAACGTCTTGACCATTTTTTAAAACCATTTATTTCAATTATTTACTTTACATTTTTTTTTTACAATAGTTACAGCCAGTATGTCCTTCTAGAGTACCTCGCACATATTCCCTCTGCTACTTTTGTTGTATTTTGCATGCGGGTAGTCCGCCTGTCAGTTACCTGTTACGTATTACAAGAAGTAGATATGGAGTTGTTTTTATTTTACTATCCTGTCCACCGCTTATTACGTATATTTGTTAAAAAGTTGCTAAAATGTTTGCGGAGTTCTACATGTGTCAACTTACTACATTCAAATTCCAGAAATACATTACAATTTTGGTCATTCTTGTTAATTTGAGACTCTAATAAATACAATAATGTCGTACCTGTGACCCAAATTATGGCATTTGTTTTAGTTTTTGGAAAATATCTATAATCCGGAAACCTGATATATTTCTATTTCGTAATATCTCTACTTCGAATTCTCACTATACTGGCCAAAATTTGTTCGAAAGTCCATGTTTTTATTCCCATTGGGCATTCCTGAATCATATGATTAAAAGTACTTTCTCTCTTACAATCTGGACAATTATTTTCTGAGATAATTCCATACTTATTTAATTTTTCTAAAGTTGGCCATTTATTATTGATGACCATATACCACATTATTTTAATTGTATATATTACTTTATTATGTAGATTCCCCATATACTGGACCAATTATAATTAGGATATTCTGTTTTGTATTTTGATCTCCTTTTTGTCAATAATTAACAAATGTTGATATAGTTGTTTCACAGACATTACATCAATAGGGTCATGTTGAATTCTCGCATACATTATATCAAGAACTGGCTCTTTTATTAATCCATATATATGCGCCCAAGGATATATGATAATGGGTGATATTGTTTCCGTCGTAACTAAACAAACTTCAAGATGGCAGTCGTAAAAGTATTTGGATAATTCTTTAGTGTTATTAACAGTTTATGAAGTAACAAGGCCCTTGCTTGTGTATATATATCCAAATAATTAATACCTTCTAACTCATATGGCAGTTACTGTTCTACCCTAAATATGTGATGACGCCACAAAAAAAGAGAAGAAACTATGTAATGTCCTAGCATAGCGTCGACATAGGGAGTACTTGAGCTATGTAACATACCATGCTCATTACATATTGTTTCAAAAATAAGTTTCGCATAAACAGTGTTAATGGTCTAGCTGCATTGCTGTTCAGTACATGTTTGATTTTAGCACTATACTTTTCATAATTTGTTTGACGCATTTGCTGGACCGGAAATATCCAGGTAATCCCTAAAATGGGAATTCGATCTGTTATAGGAAATTGACCCTCATATAATTGGGATAGTGTAAAGGAACATAATATTTTTCTTTTAGATTTTTCCTTATTTAACTTGGCACCAGATTGGGTTTCATATTCTTGTATATATTTTTAAATATTTTATAGAGCCTCTGGACTCTTTACAAAACAATGTACGTCATCTATATAGGATTGTACGCCTAATGTAGTACCATATATCGGTACCCCTTCTACTCCTTTCTGAATATTGTTAATACAGGGTGCGATACACAAACAAAAGGGCATAGAACTCATTGGATCAGCCTGTATAATACCTCTTTTCATGTCAAAAAAATCTCGTAAAGGTGTCATTAATCCTAATTTTAGTGTGACGCCCTGTATATAACGCCTTTATCATTCCTATAAACAATTTACCAAATTTATAATGTTCGATACAAATAATCGTGTTGTATTAAATCATACGCCTTATAAAAATCTAATGCCAGCAGGGCAGCAGGTATGTCAGATTTAGTTTCATAATGCATGAGAAATTTTCGAATATTCCCTAATGCTGTTGATATTGGAGGAGTCCCTGGATACCCATGTTGCATGGGATTCAATAGCATATCTATGACCTTATTAATACGCTGGGCTAAGCACCGAGTCAGTAATTTCTGATCGTAAGTAGTAGCGTAATAGGTCTATAATGGCCACATTCCGTTGAATTCGTTTTTTTTGGTAGCAATATCATCATACCTTGCTTCATCTTGTGTGGTATATAGAGGGTATGACGAAATTCATTAAAACATCTACTAACAAGGGGGCGATATGATTGAAATTTTGCATATATCTCATAACCAAATGAATCGAAACCTCCTGATTCATGTGGTGCTCCCACATTAATAGCCTGTTTAATTTCATCTACTGTAAATAGTATTTCTATTTCTTGTCGGACCTCATCAGACTCGATACTGGCTGTGTCTGTATAATAGTTCGGAACCGTTTGAATATTTTCATTAACTTTACATAATTGTTGAAAATATTCGTAAAATCTGGTATTGACTGCGAGTCCTTCATACACCTGCCCTTCTTCGGTTATTTTAGCTAAAAGTTATTGATTATGCCATTTTTTTTCTGTCTTACATGCGCTAGATTAAGTTCTTCTTGAATAGTACTAGATTTAAGTTTGCTTTGTATTATTGTCCTCTGGTGCCGTTTCCTATAAATGGATAATATGATTGCTTTGAATTGCTTAATTTCCATTTGAACTTCCCTACCCTCATCGTACCTCTTATAACATTCTTGCAGTAACCTAGAATAATATTGAATCTGTGCGTGTTCATCTAAATAACGCTGTTTTTATACAGTTTACTAAAATAAAAAATTTGGATATGTACATAATTGATCCGCCAATCAATCAGTAATCTGGTTTGTGGTCGTTTTGTTAGTATTCGCTTCCATATTTCAATAAATTCGATACAAAATGCCTCTTCTTGCAAAATATAAGGTGGAAAATGCCAACTATAAATAGCACGTAAGAACTTGATACTATTTAAATCCACAGTCATTATTAAAATAAGGTGATCACTGATGGACGACGCCATTAAGCGTACGTTACGTATATGGGGAATGAGCTCTTGGGTTACATAAAATTTATCCAATCTACTAGAATAACCTGGCCGAAAAAAGTATGACCTTCGGCCTTCGAAAATATTTTCCATACATCTATTAGCTCAAAAACTTTAATAAAGTCCTTTAATACTTGGGATGGTCTCGAATTATGTGTAGCATCCCCTAATTCTGTGTATAAATTAAAATCGCCTCCCACTATACGCAACCCTTTCTGGAGGCGTAATGTTCGCGTTAGTTCTTCCTTTTGTTTACGATTACTGTTGCCAGATGGCAAGTAAACAGAAGTTAGTGCTATATTATCTAGCTGTCGGGTTGTTATACGTCGTTCGACCCTATACTGTTGTGGAACATACTGAATATCTGAGCGTTAAATTTTAGCTGTGCCCGTTCCCTGAGGGTTAAAATTATTATGGTAACTATACTTAGATAAGCCCTCATAATTGGCTTAATTATTTTCTTGTGTATAAAAAAAATCTGATTCATACTCTCGTAAAAATCTTGTAGCTCCATCAGTTTTATTTGGGACGTTGCTCCATACAAGTTAACTGTTGCTATATTGAAAGTAAACATACTACTAGTAACTATACAAACTGTTAAAAAATACATATCACAGGCCATATTGCCCTCTGTATAACATATACTGCCACCTTTACACAAATTTACACTATCTGTCCTCAAACTAATAATTTATAAAACAGCAGAATTACTCATCATATCCAATACCTATCGTTACTTAATCATAAACCATCTCACTAGAAATGAATCCGTCTGTGCCCGGGCGTATTTTTTTCTACTACATGTCTATTTTTGGTTTATCTTTAGATACACCGATAACACGCAAAGGTTTGTTTGCCTGCCTTGGGGGCTGTTGCGTAAGAAACTTATGGTCCGTTTTAGCATCGCCTGTAGTGTTAATCTCCTGTGAATGCACAGTCTCAGGCACCTCTCCCGTGCCAGTCTGTGTATTATCCTGTTGGGAGGGGGGAACGCACCATCTCCCTTCCCTTTCTTGACTTCCTCACGTGTATCATCTTCACTAACAAAACTGGTTGTTTCGCTAACACTATTGTTATTATCTTCTCTAAAACTTTAATTTGCTGCTCGGAACCGCTAACAGAATTGTTATTACTTAAACTACTCTCACTTACTTTAATGGTAAATCGCGGTTGAAATAAATTAACTCGATCTGCTGCCTCAATTACCTATACACTTTGCCTCCATTTTGCCTTTTCCGATATTGAAAACTGTTATCCACTTCACTCACTTAAGCAGGAGAAAACACTCTCCTGCTTATTCCTGTTATACTTGAAACCGTTCAAATCAGTGAGTGCGTGCTCGTGAAAAGAAAATATGAGCTCCTTCCACTCACGAAATCCTACATACGCTGCCACTGACCAACTCACGGAACCAACACTACGTGCGCCTCGCTCACCGTCTGACAGCGTTCTGACCATTCGGCCACGAACCCGAGTTGGGAAATGTTGGTATCGTCGTAGTGATGATTAAGATAGTAAACACGACGGAAGTCGTCGTCACCTACGACGTCATACTGACAGACTCTGACGCTATCCACTGTAAATGCAACGACGAAACCGAGATTTCCTAACTCGGCTTCGTGGCCGAATGGTGAACTTGTGTATAGAATTTCCTCATTTAATATTTTTGTAGGAGCAAATGATGATATTTTTTTAATTCTTGTCACCAATTAAGTAATTAGTTTGGTACGGCAGTTAATTTTTAAAAAATGGTCAAGACGTTCGCTTCTGATGTGAAAGGTCCCGGGTTCAAACCCCTCTTGAGTCAACACATTTTCTTTTTTTTTTTCGAAATATATTTTCATATGCTCGTATTTATTATTGATAATTGCTTTTTTGCATTTTTCGTACATTATCTTAAATTAGTGACCATAGGAAAGTGGAGGTTAGGTAACGTTAGGTACGGTCATGTATCTTTACATTTTCCTCTCTCAAATTCCTAGCGCGAGACGCTCTTCGACTTCCGCCGTATTTACTATTTTAAACGCCAGGTGTATCGTCGTTGTATTTACAGTGGGTAGCGTCAGAGCCTGTCAGTATGACGTCGTTGGTGATGACGACTTCCGACGCGTTTACTGTTTTATTCCTCAATAAAAACGTCAGAAAAACGGATCTTATGATGTCATCAATATGCCCGCCACCGTAATTCACAACACAATCTTTAAATGAGGATAACGTTTCAGAGAATGAGCATAGAAACTTCGTTCATACGTCAAAATAAAGGTAATGAAGGTAGGTGTTAAGTATTTGAACCCATTGGCGTTTACATAATTGCTGCCATTTTTAAAAATGGTGCATATTTTGCTCACAATTTAGCTTCTTTCGCTTTACTGTATTCATTTCATGAGAAATAACTATGAAAGCGTTGGAGATATCAAAAAATGTTCTGATATAAACGTGATGGAGCAGAATCTGAGCGTTAAAACGATATTATTATCCTTACTGTATCTTAAAAAGTTAATGAGATACTGGAATTTACGTAGCCCATGCGTTGTGATTTCGACTTCCAATATTATGCAGAGCGAAACACTGTCCTCGCTTTGTCCGGGGTCAGGACGGTTTTACTTTCTTCATGAGTGCAAGGGGTTGATAAACATTTGTTTATACATGACGCAATAATTTCAAAAGTTGAATTAGCTGTAAGTGAAGGATGGATTTACTGAGAACGGTGGATGGATGGATTGACCGAGAACGGTGGAGACAGACAACCACAAAATATAGTTGTTTAAGTAGGACGTTACGTACAAATAAGGATTGATAAGTAATTATAATTGAAAAATCAAGATTGATGTATAGAAATGAAATTTATAAATAATATTCATATAGATCATAGAACACATATTGCAGTGTGAATTATCAGCGCCTTCTTTAATCGATTACTGCAAAGTTCCTCAGTAGGATTGGCAGATTCACGGCAGGTAGGATTGGCAGATTCAATCAGAACTAGGTATGAAATAACGAAAATAGTGTCCAAATATTTAACAATTGGTAATATGAGCATTAGTTGTTTAGTTTAGGGTTATAGTATACATAGTACGTCCATTATATGTGTAGATTGGATACCCTATATTCGATTAAATAATGGTTCCGTGTGATAGTTTGAATTTATGGCCTCAGAGGATGGAATTGAGTACGTGTTGACATTCAAGGGTGTACGTTGTGTATAAGGGATATCTAGTGAAAAGCATACTCAATCTGTGCTCAAAATCGGGTGTGCATATTATGTGCGAGTACGGTACCGGATTATCCCTTGTAACTTAAGGCATATATTCGTACGTTTTAAGTACGTCTAGTAACTGTGGGCGTATGTATGCGTTTTTCGAGGAGTGTTTCGCGACTGAATTTAGTTAGGTATGTACGTTTTGTAAAGTATGCGGGACGTACTGAGGGGCAGAACCCGCTAAGTGTTGGCAATGGAGAGAATATATTATATGCAAGGAATATTTAGTGTGTAGATAGTGTTTTGGAGCACGTAATATCCCTTTTACATAAAGTATTTTATTAATTTTCAACGCTTACCGAGTTTGCCCTGAGGACCTAATATAAAACATTACATCTTACCAGGTGATATCACGCATGTGCAGTCGCAAAACAACTGGAGAATCCTTGTACAAAAGGTACATACCTAAATTCCGTCCCGAAACACACTCCAGGCGTTGAGGTGAGACTATTACCCAAATATTTACTGCTTTCATTTAGCTTATAGTAGTGTGTGTAAAATATACAATATCTTCTTTATTGATCATTAAAACAATGATAGTCCAATATTCAACTGCTGTATCACATCAGAAACTGGGTTGCTAAATTATTTATGGCACCTTCCGTCAAACCTGTGTCTAAATTCCTCAGTTTTGCATGTAGATCCTCCATACTTAAACTATATAAACCTTACTGTATTGTATTCCTGTTTGTGGGAAAGCAGTAACACAGTGGTAAGCGCACTAGCATCTTCTAATTATCTTAGTTTCGATTCCACTTCGTGTCATGTGAGATGATTCAGTGACCACTCGGACCCTAGAAGCCAATGTTGCTCGATTTTGATGATTGGGTATCCTTGGACGAAGATACCGTATAAGACAGTTCTATGAATTGTGTTAAATATTTAACTTCCTGTTTTGGGAGGAAAAGGAAGTTCAAATCAATAAACTGTAATATTTATTTTTAACATTAAAATTACTTATATACACATTTTTGGTGGATTATATATGAGCTCCTGCGTAGCCTAGTCGGTAACGCGCTTGACTTCAGTGCGAGCGGTCCCAGGTTCGATTCCCGTTGGGGTTTATAAATTTCGGTGATGACCCACTATCGTCAGGACAATTGTGGAGCTGCTGTGAATAAAAGATAATGGCGATCACAATGAGAGCTTCGGCTCTCCACTCCCAACCCGTCTGGTCAGCGTGCGAGCAGTAAACCAACTCCTCCCTTCGGGAGAGGCATCATCCACTAGTGGATTGAATATGGCTGTGATATATATATATACACAGGGGTTGGACAAAATATCTAAAAACACGTCATACAGGACACGTAAGTGTGGCCCGCCACTGTACACCACGTGTTGCGGTTGCCGATCGTGTTTTGTTTTTAATGTGTCATGTGGACCTTCCTCTTCCGTCAGCAGTACCCAGTTCACCTGTGAGTGTCGTGGTGTGCAAGTGGTGCAGTAAAATGGGCGACCTGACAGACTTCCAAAGAGGCATGATCGTTGGTGCCCGTCTGGTTGGAGGTTCAGTGACAACAGTGGCGACCATTGTGGGGGTATCGACAGGCACTGTGTCCAATGTCACGAGGGCATACACAATGCATGGGCAAACAACGTCTGCAAAGCACAACAGTGGTCAAAAGACAATCCTGTCCGATAGGGACAGGAGGGCATTAAAACGGATTGTAGCAACTGCAAGAAGCAGACCACTGCAACGAAAATTACGTCTGAACTCAATTCCGGCCTACAGAACCCGGTTTCATCAAAAACAGTGCGACGGGAACTTCATAAAATGAAACTTCATGGCAGGGCCGCGATCTCCAAACCTCTGGTCACATCAGTAAATGCGAAGCGGCGTATCCAGTGGTGCAAGGACCACAAGGAGTGGACGCTTGATCAGTGGAAACACGTAATGTATTCCGATGAATCGACCTATACCTTATCGGTCGTGTTTACGTATGGAGAACACCGTCGCAGGCCTATGATCCAGACTGTCTGCGCCCAACTGTAAAGCATGGGGGTGGTTCTGTTATAGTATGGGCAGTGATATCGTGGTTTTCTGCAGGTCCCATCATAGCCCTGCATGGAATGATGAATGCTAAGGCGTATGAGGCCATTTTGGGGGACCAGGTTCTACCCATGGCCCACACATTGTTCCCGGATGGTGATGGTATCTACCAAGATGATTTGGCACCCTGTCACGCTGCAAAAACGGTGCAATCATGGTTTGAGAAGCATGACCAGGAGCTATCACACCTCCCCTGGGTCCCACAATCAGCAGATCTGAACATCATTGAGCCATTGTGGTATGTGTTAGAAAGGCGTGTTCTGTCTCATTACCCTCCACCATCATCCCTTAAGGAACTGGAGCATGTTTCGGAGGAAGAATGGTACAACATTCCACACACCACGATTCAGGAGCTGTATACGTCCATTCCACGTCCGATCCAAGCTGTTTTTGACGCAAAAGGAGGCACCACACTATACTAGGTATGATTTTCACACTTTTTCAAACGTTTTAGATTTTTTGTCCAACCCCTGTATATATACTATATACTATAGTAAATGCTAGCAGCCATACTTTTGAAGATATTTGAACCAAATTTTATTTGTTGTTTCTAAGCTTAATAGCTCGGCTAAGTTCGTTAATGAGCAAAATCGGCCAAGGGAGTTAGTTGAAGGGGGACGGGGTTGAAAGTTTGAAAATATACAGGGTGAACCCGAAAAATGTGGAAAAGCTTCAGGAAGTGATTCCTGACATCAAAACAAGTAATAAAATCATGTGGCAAATTCTCGAATTCCGCTTCGTGTAAGAGATACAGGGTTGCCAACATGGAATCCAAAATCTACTGTTGACAATTGTAACCGATCAGAAAGATGCGAAAGGACTTCGGGATGTGATTCCTAAGAACAGAATAAGAGAAAACGTCCTGTGGCAAATTCTCGAATTCTGCGTCCAGTAAGAGATACAGGGTTGCAAACTTGAATCCAAAATCGACTGTTGACAATTGTAACCGATCAGAAAGATGTGGGAAAACTTCGGGAGATCATTCCTGACATAAACACAATTAAAGTCTATTGGCAAATTCTCGAATTCCGCTTCGTGTAAGAGATACAGAGTTGCCAACATGAAATCCAAAATCGACTGTTGACAATTGTAACCGATCACAAAGATGTGGAAGAACTTCGGGATGTGATTTCTTACATCAAAACAAGAAGGAAAGTCCTAGGAAAACAAGCAAAGAAGTTGCATCATTTCGGATGCAGACGTGTCCGAAAGTGGGGGAAAGTAAAGATATGAACTGTGTGGGTCGGATGCCAAAGATAGCAGAGGTGGCGGTCTAGGGCAACGCGACACTGTGCGGAGTCAGGCTGGAATATTCGGCATGTTACGTCAGTGATTAATGTGACTTGCGAGCGATTGCATTGCAAGCCAAGGGGCCATTTAAAATTTACCGTGATTAAACTGGAGGTAAGTAAGCTATTGTAGTGTTGTACGTATGTTGGCTACAAAATTACACTTACTGAAAGTAAAGTGTGCATTTCTGGCCATAGTTACTCTACAGGTTATCAGTCATGCTCCGCGTGTCTCGCATGACTTCGCCCATCATCTGTGTGTTCGCTGTGCTTAGCTTTTCAGTCATTCGCTTTGTGAGCATTCGTCGTAGTTGTTCACGTTACATGTTACGAGAGAAATTTGCGTCCGAGGGACGTATCGTCTTGGTCATGCGACAGAACGATCAACTCCCAGGCTACTCCTGCTTATTGAGACACCTCTGTCTGCGAAACTATGTATAGTAGTTTTACAAGATGTTCGTATGCAGGGCGGTAGTCGAGGGTATACGGAGGTATACGCAGTATATCCTCTGATCAACCTTACGCGTTAACGTATACCATGTGATAAGTTGCGTATACCTCCACACAGTAAAAATCGCTGTGTTTGTTTAACAATTTTGGTGTCCTAGGGTGATCACAGCTTTTTGTGTTAAATCGACACAAGCAACATGTTTATTTGGACAATACAACGCTGGTTCTGCTAGTAATTTACCCTCCATTGTGTTGAATTAGCATTGACAGCACAAACATAGTGTTGAATCATATAAATGAAAACTGTTTATTGTGTTGATATATATATATTTTTTTTTAAATGTGGTGATCTTTCTGAGTCACCGAAAAGTGTTGAATTAACACAGCATTTGTTTTGCAGTGTACTTCCCGCTTAAAAATTGATAAACTAAAAGATTTACAGCGTCTACAATGTGGAAATTGTGGAACTACAGCACTGTTCGTATGTACATGTTTCCTGTTTGCATGTCTGGAATAACCTTACGCAGTTTTTCCATAGCTTTCTAATAAGTTACAATTGTCAACAATCGATTTTGGACTCCAAGTAGGCAACCCTGTATCTCATACTTGGAGCGGAATTCGAGAGTTTGCCAGATGGCGTTTTTCTTTATTTTGATCTCAGGAATAATCTTTTAAAGTTTTTCTACATCTTTCTGTTCAGCTACAATTGTGAACAGTCGATTTTTTGTTCCAAGTTGGCAACCCTGTATCTCTTACACGAAGCGAAATTCAAGAGTTTGCCAGAGAACTTTTTTCTTATTTTGATCTCAGGAACAATCTCCCGAAGTTTTCTACATCTAAAAATAACTTCGAGATCTACCTCAGCCTATAGGCCTGTCGAGAGGGATATTTTTCAATTTTCAGGTTAAGTGTCTAAGATCCCACATGAGTATGGAGGAGAGAATATGTATTATCCACATCGAAAATTTTGAAGGGTCCATCATTAGATTCACTAATGTAACATGGAAAAAAATATTAGATGCTTTTTGTATGAGACTGTATCACAATGTCCACTTGCCTCATCTGTGAAACTCGCAACAAAAACAGATGTTGTTAAAAAAATGAATTCTGTGTGGGATAAAATGAAAATGGTTGAAGGAAAAGAGGAATATCTGGGGCAATGCCAAACCAAGGATGCAGAGAAGAGCATTAAAGATGCAGTAAGAATTCTTCAAAACCAAAATTTATTGGTAAAACTTGGCGCAGAAGATTTCATAGCAAAGGGGATATGCTACCGCTACTCTTGCTGTAAGTGGTACCTTAAAACGGCGTCAATGCGAGAAACAGCGAACGAAAGGGAAACAATTTCCGAACCATCTAAGAAAGATTATCAAAGGAAACACGACAGCGTATTTTTGATAAAATAGAAGCGTATGTCATTGTATACATACTTTCACCAAAAAAGAAGAAAAAATTGACTTCATTTCATCATCGACATTGTGTTTATCTGTGAGAACAAGGAATTGAGGGTCCTACATATTTAGCTCACAAGTTACTGGAGAAACTAATACATTACTTTGGTTCTGTCTTAAAAACAATGAAGTTCAACAACAAACAACGAATAATATTGCATTCCAACGGTATTTCATCAATTGAAGCTAAAGCATTAGCAAATAGTTATGCATATCAAATAGAGCCACAAATTGAAGATGTAGTTCCCTACTTAAGAAACGAATTATTTTTACTTTCGACGTGTCCAAAACTTGATAACCAACTTGATGTTCATGATATTATTTCGGGCGAAAATAAAATACCGGACCTTCTGAACGTATTTTTTCGAACTTTATACAACGGCACTTCTAAAGAAATCAGTGAAAAAGTAGAGCGTCAAGTTTATTCATCTGCGCAAGATGCTATGTTTGTTACAACCAATGAAAGACTAAAACCAAGAAAACATCTTATACTGGGAATTGGCTTGAAAAGTATGACAGGGAGTAGAAAAGTGTTGTAAATTCTCAACCACTGAGGTCACTCTATTAGTTACCATATCTTTGAGGAGCTTGAAACAGATTTAGCAGTCTCTCTAATGAAGCAACTAGTAGTGACACCAAGTAACTTATGCAGAAAACTTGGACATTTCACTGCGATTGCTTGCGACAATTTAGATTCCAATTTGAAAACTTTATCACGAAAAAGAAGTGTGTATGACACGTTCAGTATCTGTTTTCAAAATATGGAAAGTGATGAACCTGAAAATGAAAGGACGGAAGCAGATTCTGAGATAATATTTGGATGAGCCTTCTCTTGCTGCAGATAATCTTTACGCGATACCTTGCAAGTCATACAAAAATATACGACCTCTTCAGTTTGATTTAAAAGAGATTGAGCCATATCCCAAGAAACCTAAATTAACAAAACCATTATGTTGTGCAAGTAATTGTCTCATAAAAAAACATTTAAAAGGCTCGATGTTGATCAAGTTCACATGGATGGCTAATGGCTTCAGTAAAATGGACTGGATCAACACCAATGTGGCTGGGTGGAATTCCAGAGTTACAGAAGATACAAGTGTGATACAGGCTAGCTGAGAATAATAACTTTACCCCAAGCCTGAATGATGTACTAATTTAAACTATGAATGTATTACAGCATGTAGGTGCCGAATGTGGATAATCCTCAATATTAGTTCATTATGATCTGGCAGTGGCTAAATATGCAATCATGATTCAAAATCAAGAAAGCCCGCGGTATAATAACATTTTTATTGGATTTGGTTCATTCCATATGGACTACTTTGGAGCTCTTGGATATTTTCTCCAAGGTCCAGGAATTGAACATATTCCTCCAGAGAGTGACGTTCTAGTATCTGGTTCAATAAAGGTTTTTCTCAGTGGCAAGTATTTAAACAGATGTAAGTTAATACATATTCTACTTAACTTGACTCTCGAAATCTGCCTTTTCCAGAAGTTCATAGAACAACTTCAAAATAGAAAAACATTAGAAAAACTTAAAGATCAGGCATCACAAGGTTCGAGAACGCCGAATCTGCTAGAGCGCGATGGATGATTACAAGACCACTGAAAAGTGAGTTAGTCACCAAGTTACTTGGAGTAAGTGGGATTATGAAGACTTCAGATTGAAAACATTGATATACAGCAAAGCCGTACTGTCAAAGATCACAGAGATATTCAAAACTTAATTTCAACTCTAAGTAGCTTTTGTAACCCATTTCAAGACTTGGATGCTGAGTCACCTCTAATGAATATTTTAACTGGACAGATAAACAATGACAAAGTAGCTATTGACATTCTTTCGTTTTATTCTAAAGAGCAAACAATTGCCGAGATATTCAAAGAATTGTATATGCAAGATCCTAAGAACATTGAAAAGCCCATATCCCTAAATTTGGTCGCTAACTGCGCATCTTTCTTTCCTCAAGTAACCTGAAAGTTAATGGAAAGAAACTAAACGTTGCAATTGCACTTTAAACGCTTTCCGGAAGTTAAATAATATGGCAGCTCTTCAGAAATGTGACGCATGAAAGGTTATGGAGCATCCACTAGCACTCGTTCAATTCTCTCTCAATTGGTGGATGAATCAATAACACCAATAAAAGTAAATAGATTCATCGGCTAGAAACGTATCAGAGCTTAGATGCCGATCATGATATAACTTCAATTCAACCTGATATAGGTGTGTCTATATACAATGCAATGTTCATTTTGCACGCTTTAAAATTTCCGGAAACCTATGGTGCTTTGGTTAGTAAATTACTGGATTGCATTGCTATCACCAGAACAGCTTGCACCTTGTATTTGACACTTACAGTTATCCAAGTATAAAAGATTGTAAACATGAACGCCGAGCTCCTGTAAATATTAGTGACATCAAGGTTAAAGGTGCAGATATTAAAACTCGTCATAAGGCAAATGATACACTTCGAAATGACATGTTTAAAACACAACATACAACTTACTTCTACAATGAGTGAAAAAATCAAAAGTTTGCTTCACATATGGAAGGCAAAATTATTTTCGTTGGGGCAGATTCTAAATGTTACAAGTACACTTACATGAAAGGTAGTATCGAAGCAACAGAGGTGCCTGATCTTGTTTGCAATCATCAAGAGGCAGACACAAGGATTATTTGGCACATCCAACAATTATTGCGTATCAGTGGACTGTCTTCTAACAAGAGCAAAAGGATGATTAATATAATTTACATCGCAGAGAATCTGGCACATGCTCTGGTACAAGCCTTACCCGGATACCATTCTCTAAAGGGTCTAATTTCACAGCTGCATTTGCAAGACACGGAAAAGTGAACATTTGAAATAATGAAAAGAAGTAACGAGTTTAAAGAAATTCTTAGCCAAGTAGGTAAATCACTAACTATAAACGAAAGTAACATCCGAGGATTGCATACATTCGTCTGTGCAATGTACGGGTACCCAACATATTCTTCTGTAAGTGAGGTATATTTATGAAGAAAACTTCTTCCAAAGTACAGTTGAAATTATTTTACAAAATTAGAGGATGTAAATTGATTCAACACTGATGGCTCCATATAAAACAGCCTTAATCAAAAAACTAAAAGAAGAAACCCACTGGCATGGATGTGGAAAAGAAGCAATTGTTAGAGACTGGAAAAATTATTTGGTAGAACATGGCTTTTTTTGGAAAATGGGAGATATCACATAAACTAGTACGACGGTCCAACATTCCCAAAAATCTGGAAATTGCCACAGAAGAGAACAACGAAACAGCAGACGAGGAAAGTAATTTTGTCAGTGATGACATCAGTTCCAATGAAATTGAAGACATTACAATACGTGAATTGCCTATTTGTACAATGCGTTCAAATTAAATTATTTTAGAATCTAATATACCACGAATTAAATTATTTTACAAAAATAATCATATTTATATATCATGAACGATTGATAAGTTATATCATCTCTTTTCACGAAGCAAGTACATAATGTCACGGCCGCCATATTGATGGCGTCATCACACTGTTCCGCACCACTTGAATTTTATAGCTAATTCCATTTCTGAAACTCTAACGTCATATGTAAAAAATGTTTATCAACCTTTTGCACTCCATGAAGAAAGCAAAACCCCCCTGACCTCGGACAAAGCGAGGACAGTGTATCGCTCTGGATAACATTGATAGTCGAGAACAACGCCATGGGCTACGTAAACTCTAGTACTTTATTAACTTTTTAGGATAGAGTGATGATATTGATATCGTTGCAAAGCCCAGATTCTGCTCCATCACGTTTATTTCAGAAAGTTTTTCAATATCTCTAACGGTTTCATATTTACTTGCCATGAAATGAACACAGTGAAGGGAGAGAAACTAAATTCTGAGCAAAATATGTGCCATGTTTAAATATGGCGGCCATGTACGTAAACACCAATAAGTTCAAATACTTAACATATACATTACCTTTATTTTAATGCAAAACGAAATTTCTAGGTTCATTGAGTGAAAAGTTATCATTTAAATATTGTATTGTTAATTCTGGCAGCGGCCATATTGATGACGTCATAACACAGCTCTCCACCACCTGAATTTTGTAATTCTAATTTTCTGGCATTTCTACGTCATATATGATTGAAAATCGTTGACCAACCATTTGCTTTCGATGAGGTAAATAAACCACTGCTTGCTCTCGGATTATGAGATTGGATCAAATGTTGAAAATAGATTAGTTATTTTCTACATTCTGTAATAAACGTGATGGAGCATAATCTGGGCTTTCCAACGATATCAATATCATCACTCTATCCTAAAAAGTTAATAAAGTACTGGAGTTTACGTAGCCCATGGCGTTGTTCTCGACTATCAATATTATGCAGAGCGATACACTGTCCTCGCTTTGTCCGAGGTCAGGATTGTTTTTGCTTACTTCATGGAGTGCAATAGGTTGATAAACATTTTTAAAATAATACGTTAGAGTTTCAGAAATAGAATTAGCTATAAGATTAAAGTGGTGTGGAGCAGTGTGATGACGCCATCAACATGGCGGCAGTGAAATTATGTACTAGCTTCATGAAAAGAGACATCTCAATCGTTCATTTTTTTGTATTCAAGTTTTAATTGAGATGACTGTGTATTAAAGTATATCGTTAGGGCATAAATTAGGTAGGTGATTGGAAAGAAAATAAATAACAATAATCATTTAAGTGGTGATGTGTGGGGAATTGAAAGTACCATAATTTATGGTGATATGGCTGTTATATTAGTTTAACTAACTTTTCAATAGGAGTAATTGCTTTTACTAAGTTTTGGTTTAATATACCATTGCATATTTTCAGCCACCTAATGAGGCTTGTTGAATTATGATTGACATTCAATTAATGAACTGTTGATGGAGACAAGTTTCTATTACAAATGGTATAAAACTGCGGTTTGAGCCACAGGTTTCAGAGCATTTTCCAACTTATAAACCAATTCGCTTTCCATTTATTCATACTTGATTTAGTTGACCTGGGGTTGTGTCTGGTTTTAAACCTATAGCTTATACTGCTGATGAATGAAGGACATCTGCTGCTGTAATTAGCACTTCTGTATTTGTATTAATTGGTAAGATCACTCGATTGCTTACATCTAGTAAGCGAAAGGTTTCTTGTTTTTATTTCGTTAACAGGAATTATTTATGGATCGAATTCTGTGATAAATCGAATAAAATCTAAATATTCGTAACTTCAATATTATTGATCACCAATTATCTTTAAAGTAACTAATAGTTGATTGATTTTATCAATTAGGTAAAGGAGGCGAAGCGATGATCGGGCGATAAATATATGGTGTAGTAAAAAGTAATCCATTATTTTGCCAATAGATGGCTTCAGTGATCTGTATCTCGCGTTGTATAAGTCCGATCGGGTTCAACGAGATGGCGTTCAAACGATGAGATTGCGTACTACAAACACTGTTCAGATAGTTGTGATGAGTGGACTCAGTGTTCTGTGAGCGCGCGTCAAAATGGACACTAGCAAAGAGAAAATACGCTATATTTTACAGTTTTTCTTCGATAAAGGCGAAAACGCAAGCCAGGCAGCTGCAAATGTGAATAGTGTTTATGGTCCTGATACTGTAACAGCCTATCACGCGCAATTTTGGTTTCGTCGATTCCGTTCCGGTAATTTTGGCGTCAAAGATGTACCACGCACTGGAAGGCCACGTGTCGAAAATGTCGATAAAATCATGGACATTGTCGCGTCCGACCGTCATGTAAGTACTGTTTCGATTGTCCAAGAGCTAAACATTGCACAAAAAACCGTGTGGAATTATTTGCATAAGGCTGGATACAAAAAGAAGCTTGATGTATGGGTGCCACACGAGTTAACGCAAAAAAACCTCATGCACCGAATTTCCATCTGGGAATCGCTGCTGAATCGCAACAAAAGCGCCCCATTTCTGAAGCGGTTGGTGACTGGTGATGAAAAGTGGATCACTTACGACAACGTCACGGGAAAACGGTCGTGGTCGAAGCTCGGTGCGCCGGCGCAAACGGTGCGCAAGCCAGGATTGACAGCCAGGAAGGTTTTGCTGTGTGTTTGGTGGGATTGGTAGGGAATTATCTACTATGAGCTGCTCCCCTACGGCCAAACCCTTAACTCGGAACTATACTGTCAACAATTGGACCGTCTGAAGGCAGCAATCGCCCAGAAGCGCCCAGCTTTGGCCAATAGGAGAGACATTGTGTTTCACCAGGACAACGCCAGG
>JAGDQP010007623.1:0-14100 GCA_022664845.1 Lepisma saccharinum | reverse complement strand
AATGTGAATAGTGTTTATGGTCCTGATATTGTAACAGCCAATCATGCTCAATTTTGGTTTCGTCGATTCCGTGCCGGTAATTTTGACGTCAAAGATGTACCACGCACTGGAAGGCCACGTGTCGAAAATGTCGATAAAATCATGAACATTGTCGCGTCCGACCGTCATGTAAGCACTGTTTCGATTGCCCAAGAGCTAAACATTGCCGAAAACAGTGTGGAACCATTTGCATAAGGCTGGATACAAAAAGAAGCTTGATGTATGGGTGCCACACGAGTTAACGCAAAAAACCTCATGGACCGAATTTCCATCTGCGAATCGCTGCTGAATCGCAACAAAAGCGCCCCATTTCTGAAGCGGTTGGTGACTGGTGTTGAAAAGTGGATCACTTACGACAACGTCACGCGAAAACGGACGTGGGCGAAGCGCGGTGCGACGGCGCAAATGGCGCCCAAGCCAGGGTTGACGGTCAGGAAGGTTTTGCTGTGTGTTTGGTGGGATTGGCAGGGAATTATCTACTATGAGCTGCTCCCCTACGGCCAAACCCTTAACTCGGAACTATACTGTCAACAATTGGACCGTCTGAAGGTAGCAATCGCCCAGAAGCGCCCAGCTTTGGTCAATAGGAGAGACATTGTGTTCCACCAGGACAACGCCAGGTCACACACATCGATAGTAACTCGGCAGAAGCTCCGGAAGCTTAGTTGGTAGGTTCTTATGCATCCACCTTATAGTCCGGACCTGGCACCGAGTGATTAAAATCTGTTCCTGTCCATGGGGAACACGTTTGCTGGTGAAAAATTCGCTTCAAGAGAAGCTTGTGAAAATCGACTGTCTCAATTTTTTGCCAATAGGGACAAGGGCTTCTATGAGAGAGGTATCATGATATTACCTTCCAAATGGCAACACGTTATCGAACTAAACGGCGCATATGTGATCTAAATCGGATCATTCTAACTATGGTAAGTCAAGCCTTCAATGTCATGCAAAAATAATGGATTACTTTTTACTACACCAGATATATAAGGAAACAAAATTTTGAATTTGAAGTTTTAAGGTATTTATGACTCAGGGCGACGGAATTTAGAAGGAATAACTCCGACGGAAATTAGAAGGAATAAGTCAATTCAGGATTGAGAATTTGTTGTCGCCTAGAACAATAAACGTTTATGGAATACATTCGGCGGAAAAAGGAATTTTCTAACTGGATTTAAATACTGAGGATAAATAAAAAAATATCGTATTTATCAAACTACAGATACATTTATTCGCAATTACTATACCACACCTGTTTGTTCAACTTATCAATTTTCTAAGATATAGGAAGGTAGGAACAGGAGTTATTACCTTAGGTCGCTCACAATCTTCTTCTTTTTCAAAGCCTAATGCCTTGAAGAAAAATTGAGTAAAAGTGCCTCTCACATCAGGATCATAGGTTATATAAGGACACATATCATCCACCTCCGCCTCGAGATTCAAGACAGTAACTTTGCCCTTATGAAAATAAAAATAATTAATTTGGTGTTAGAATACTTACATCAATAACAAAAGTATCATTACATTACGCATCACTAAAATAAAATAAATCCTAGACTATAGGCGTGTAAATAAACGTGCATTAGCTGCATCGAAAGGATCCACATACTTTTTTCCGCGATGTCCCTAGGAGAAAACTTTTTAAATCTACTTACTGGCTCTCATTGGCGTATCACATGCTTTGTACATAACCAGGCTATAGAAATTAAACGTCAAAACGTATTAGCAATGGCACTTGCAGTAGGTCTATCATTGTAGTATTAGTCTTCGAGCTTCACTTAAGCTGTCGTAGTTAGTCGACATAAAACCCTTCTATTTGCCTGGAGTGTATAACTTTCATTAATGCTAAAAGGATCATTCCAAGATGGCCCTTGTTGATCAACGTCTTATAAGCTGCGCTTTATTGAACGAAGCTTGATATGTGCAATTGACCTAGAGTATAACACTCCAGCACACTATTAAATAATAAAACTTCGTAATATTTCAAATATTAATTTTTCAGATACTTGATTGTATGCTTGATTGTGTTTCTATGTTGATCTTTTGCTGGTCCACGAGTTTGGCCAACATACGCTTTGAGGCTTATACCCTCTATTCAGGCCTAGGAAGGAAGGATAAACATATGGGAATTGAGGATGGTTAGGTGATCTATGGGTGATTATAACATTTAAATATAACTTATTTCTCAAGATTAACTATTCTGGACTTTATAAACATTATATTATAATCATTAATTATGTTCTAATATATGGATAAGTATGGAATGAAAAATGCGTGTGAAGTGCAAATAGACATCACAACACTTTGGCACACAGGAGACCAATGTATTATTATCTTCTCGCCTATTAATGGAAAACTAATAATCCCACATATAGCAATTATGAACACTGTGCGGTGATGTGAATGAGAGGTGAACGAGAGTTAATTATGATTAAATGTGTAGTGTAATTTACTCAGGACTGGTAGGTTTAAGGGAGAAAAATTCATACGTGCTGTATGTATGTTGCCTAGAGTTGTACTTTAAATATTTAATTACCTGCAAGCATAATTATATGTTTCACTGCGTCTCTTTGGAAAGGGTACAAATTTTGAAAGGTTAGGGTTAGGAAAGAGATAACTTGTTTAATGGTCGGAGGGGGATGGATGGAATGATTATTGGAAGGTTCTGTGGATTGAGGGACGCGGAGAGATACTGCTACGAAATTAGAGTCTGGATTGGGTCATGGGTAACCTTTTATGAGAAAGAAGAATGATGTTCGTTGCGCTGACCACATGTCGGTGGATTTGCTAGATTGGTGCAGATTTTCGGTTATGGCTTCCGGTGAAGTATCCGTATTTAGGCTGGTTCTTTCATCCATCTGTGGAAAAATTGTTGTATATTTGTCATTTTTCACACCTTAAGGGTAATAGTGGTTGTGTACGAAATGGCTCGAATTGTATCGGCATCTATAGATGTGTGCACCGTGTTCTAAAGTAGATCTATGGTAAGTTGATGTGGAGTGAGAACACGGATCATATAGCTGTTAGTGCCTTTTTTGTTTGCATTCGTAGGCATTTTCGTGATAGTGGGTCATTTTCATCTCAATTCTCCTTCTGCCACTTCGTCTGTGATATCTAGCTCAACGCCCTTAATGACAACAGATAATTGTAAAGCTCGTCCAGGAGGTGGTTGCATACGGATATTTCTAATTGTTTGAGGAGTACGTTGAGCTTCTTTACTGAAACTTTCAATGCTAAACTTGTTTCTGATGGTTGTAGCTATTGTACAGTCAGGCTATTTGATGATCATTCCGCTTCGTGTTGATATGGTGTGATGAATAGCTCCTCGACGAACATTCCAGTAATTGAAAAAGTTGTTTTAGCGTTTCAAACACAGTGTCAATTTTTGTCAGAAGAAAAGAGTAAAGAGAAGCTTTCGAAGTTACTAATGGTTCATCGTGGTCTGAAGATGTATTGTTCATTAGCTGTTCTACATCGGAATCAGAATATGAAGCGCTAAGCTTGATGTTTTACTAGGTGGTGAATTTCCGTTGTTTGAATGACGTGATCGCGAGCTAATTCCTGACAGTTGATCATTGCTATCCTTGTGTTTAAGTATTGCGCCTAGAGATGATGGTTTTACTCCAACACTAAAGTACGTCGTCGTTGCTATTATGGCTGTACACGTACTGATTTCTTCCGTACTTATGCGATACAGATTCATCGGTAATACGTTAACAGACCAAAGATAGACGAGGTTTAAGTTCAGTGTTTTGATGGAAATCTTACTATAGTAATTACATTACTTAACTTAGTCGTTTACTTTTTCACAGTTGAATTATTACAAAAAACTATTTACACACATTCATTTTCTACAAAGTGATATTTCTAAAACAATATGTAAACATGATATATCTTAAAAAGTTAAATAACAAATATTCGGTTTTACGTATTGACATTCTGCTGGCACGGTCTACAGTAGTGAAACGATTTTTAGCAGTAATTATGTTAATTATGCAGAAGTCATACGCTTGCGTAAAACAGCATTAAAGCAGGTTATTCTTTTCGTGTAACTCCTTCAGCTAATTGAACACATTTATTTTTCCTTATTTATAATTATTTGAATCCATTCAAAATATAAATGTCCACGTAAATGAAGCAAATGTTCATGACTGCCCAATCTGAACCCATAACGCCCTCTTCTCCTAGAGGCTGAAGGCACGTGTCACATTATTTTAGCATTTGATTTTTGTCCCTTAACAAGGTTTAACATTTTATCTTACAGTAACCATCCTGAACATTTCAGTTTAACTTAATTGGCAGTCAGCGCTAACGGGTTCGTATAGTATGTTCTGTTGCTAAGGAGAGTTCGAAAAATTTTTGAATTACATCAAAATTACAATAATGTGTTATTAGAACACAGAAATTTTGCTAAGTACTCAGGTCAATTTCTCACGTCTGTTAGGCTGCTCGACCCACAAACTACTTTCTAAAAATTACAAAACATACATTTTGTAATTCGTTACTAATTATTAGTAACGAAAATTAAAATATTAATAACTCAATAATAACGAAGATATTCCAAAAATGACTTGGGTATTTGTAATTCCTTAGTAAACGTTAGTAATGGCAATAAAATCGTTAGAAACGGAATATTAAGGGACATATTACAAAATTTTTGAATCCCACATTTTGTATTTAAACTGAACCTTATTTTCCCATGTGATAGAACACAGAAAAAGAGAAGTGTAACATAATATGAAACACCTAAATTGCTAGCATCGTTTGCAATCCGTTGATACTCGCTAGTAACGAAAACAAAATCGTTAGTAACTGAAAAATAACGAAGATATTCAAAAAATAATTTGAATTGTTAATATGAAGTCGATAAACGATCCAAAATGTAATTTTACTAGTTTGTAAAAAAAATATTAAAGTACATCGTTTGTAATAATTTAGTAACCGTTGGTAACTACAGTAGAATCGCTAGTAACGGAGTAGTAACAGACATAGTAAACCTAAATTTCGAACACTTCCCAGAAACGCATATACCTCAAACGAGGCTATTCGATAACAAATTTGGAATAATTTCTAAAAATATTAAAGTACTTCTTTTGTATTTCGTTACTAATACCAATAAATCGTTATTAAAGGAATAATAGCCGAAATATTACAAAAAGAACTTTGGTCGGATCAAATTAAGAACCCTTCAAAAACGTGTGTATCCCAGTGAAACAGTCAAATTGCAAGTATCATTTATAATCCCTTAGTATTAGTTCATAATGAAATCAAAGTCGTTAGCAACTGAACAATAATGAGGATATTCGAAAACAAATTTGGGTCCAGCATGTGAAATTACCCCACCCCACAACATGATTTCAATAATTTCTAAAAGTATTTTAATGTACTAGGTTTTTAATTGATTAGTAACCGTTAGCAACAGCAATAAAGTCGTTAGAAACATACAGAACATACAGAAACATACAGAATAATAAAGAACACATTACAAAAATAACTTTGGTCGGTTCAAATTACGAACCCTTCCCAGAAACATGTATAAGCTAATGAAACACGCAAATTGCTAGCTCGTTAGTAACGAAAAGAAAATCGATAATAATTGAACAACAACGAAGATATTCGAAAAATAATTTGGGTCGGGCATATGAATTTGGCGGGACCCACAACATAATTCGTAATTCTTATTCGTAATTCTTTAGTAACCGTTAGTAACGGCAATAATATCGTTCGAAACTAAATGATAACGGTCATATTACAAGAAGAATTAGTGTTAGGCCAAATTTTCTTTCGATTCTGAATATTAAGATTTCTGATCAAACTTCAAAATTGTTCTAATCATTTGTAATACATTTGCAACTATTAGTAACAGAAACAATGTTGTTGGTAGCTGAAGAGTAACGAAGGTACTTAAAAATAATTTCTGGCGCGCATGTAGAGTTAGCTCTACACCCGATGCAATTTATAAAAGGAATTAATATATCTGTAATGACTCAACGCACCCAGTTGTTTCTAAAACTAACATATAAGATCGTATGTAATTCCTTAGTAACCGTTAGTAACGAAAAAAACATTATTAGGGGCAGAATATTAACAAACTAATTCCAATATATTTCGGGTCATAAGTTCACAAGCCCGACTTAAAGCAGCTTTCTAAAAGTAACACACCACATATTTTGTAATTGGTTAGTAACCGTTAATAACGACAATACAATCCTTAGTAACGGAATATAAACGGATGTATAAAAATGAATTTGTTTGGTCTTATTTCATACCCATCCCAGAGACGTGAAGAACCTAGTGTAACACACACATTGCTGCCATCGTTTGTTATCTATTAGTACTCGTTAGTAACGTAAAACAAAATTATTCGGAAAGAATTAAGAGTCATATAAGATTTTTCCCCTGCTGAGAACTTGAGAAACATTGACCGACATTTCTGAAATCGTTTCAAATCTGTTAATAACCGTTAGTAATGAAAACACAATCTTGTCATCTGAACAATAACGTAGACACTCAAAAAAGAATTTGTTTCGGGAATGTGAAGTTGGTCCGACGAACAATGTATTTTTTTTAAAAATACGATGCAACATCTTTTGTAATTTGTTAGCGGTGGACATAACATCTTTAATAATGGAACAATGTTAAATTAGAAATTCTGTTTTGGTCATACCAACGTTACATTTCTAACCAAAATATTATTTTTAAAGCACAATTTCGTTTGTAATTGGTAACCGTTAAAAAATAATAATCAAAAAAATATATAACTAATATGAGTATTGCCGGGTTCACAATCAACCGCTAAGGAGGAAGCAACCAAGTCAAAGAACCTAACCGCTTGTATCGTTTGTAATCCATTAGTAATCGTTTCTTACGAAAAAGTTAGTAATGGATTAAGATGAAACATAAGAGAAAAATATTTGTTTGGAGTAGAGATGGGTTCACGATATATTAGATGAATCGATGCTACCGATACGGCCAATGTATCGGTATCAACTGATACTTCAAATCATGAAGTCTACACTGAAAATTTTTGACAGAAAATATCTTTCTTTGCAAATAATCTTATGGTACAACGTTAAGTCTATAGCTTACATCTTAAAGTCTCTTGAATCTGAATTTTATTTATGCCTTTAGGCACCTATGACTCAGGATAGAATTAAATTATAAATAATTGGAAAGCAATATACTTCGATTTTAATTTTAATTGATGTATGTACTATTTAATACATTGAAAGACATTGTGAAAAGTATCGAATATCAAGTAACGAAGATTAGAAATAGGTATCGGGTTTATCTAAAAATTCTTTTGTCTACAAATCTCTAGTTGTTGAGATATAAAATTCTGGAAATGTAGAAGAGAAAATTATAACGTCTTAAGAAATATTTAGCATTCTTAAACAAACAAAAAACAGAGACAAGAAAGTTTCCGATTTTGACTTTCGCCAATTTGCGTTACATTAGAATAATGCGCAAAGTAAGCAAGAAACGAACTGTAATACTGCGAAGAAAGGATTCTTGAGTTTTCGAAAGAAAACTACTATGAATGTCTTAGAAAAAGCAACTGAAAATAAATGATGGGTTAGTGAGAAATGTTATTACCATTTGGACCTTCGACATCTAGCATGATTTCTGCTGAACCTAAATGGAGCTCCTGGTTTCAGGGAAAGTGGTTGAATTCTTTTTTCGCTGTCAGTTTCCCTCTCGCCCCTTAGCTTACCGATCCTGTAAAACGCTGTTTTAAGTAAGTCATTACTCTTTATTGTTATCTACCCAAACACACATACATATACTGTCATAAAGTAAAAAGATGCACAAATTTTACTATCGGTCAAATCTGCGTTGAAAAGATTGGGAAAGAATCTACCCATGAAGGATACAATAGTGATTTTGTGAAGTTCGATACTACAAAACAACCGCCGACCACTAAGTGAAATTTAGAAATACCATATACTTGATTTCTTAATATTTTCGATGTTTAAGTGAGAGAGAGGGGTGATGGTGGAGAGCGTGACAGTAGCTGACTTGATTCTGATGCGACGGGGCTTCTCGTGTTCCTTTACAAAAACCTATAACATCCATTCATTGACAAGTATTTTTGGTGATATTATTTGCTTTCCTATATTTTGATATACCCTAGTAAAAAGAATTACTAAGTTCAACAGTTTCAAATTTTAAAAAGACCACTTCCACTTTTACTAAAACAAGGTCGTAAAGAAATGCATCCTTAAGATCAAATTATACAAAATTGTTGTAAATATTTAAGATACAAGGTAATGCAGTAGAACAGTTAAAGATAGCAAACAGTATATGTTACTTGTGATTGCATTGCCCCACTTGGCACAGAATATCAATCCCAGAGATATCTTATTTACATGCACGATTTGGGTACAATGCTCCAGAATATTTGAGATCAACTAAGGATATATTAGGATATATTTTTAGAATATTAAAAAGATATTCTATGTTGGAGTTTCAGAAATATTCTTAGAACATCTGCAAAGAAGAGTTGTTCTCGACATATTCGTAAATATACTTGCGATATCCCGAAGAATATCCTTAGGATATGCACTCATTGTGGACATTCAGATATTCGTAGAATATTATTGGGAGATTTCAATATCTGCACACGGTATTCTTAATATATAAGAAAAAAATACCTTTACTGTGTGCGGTAGACCAATGTTCAAGAAAGTATTAAGTACTGAAAGGCAGAAATGAGTAGCGTTATCGAGAAATTCTGATATCGACCCACCTCTAATTGATATAATATTTTTAATTACATATATATATGTATCGTAGAAGAATATAGAAGAAAGTGCCAAGTACCGAATGTCAGAGATATGTACCCATATCTACATTACGTTTAATTGCATATGAAGCGTACAGGTATAGAAGGGGAAATGCAAATGAAAATTTATTTTGTAGAACGCATTTCAAAGCCCAACATTCCCATTTACTCCCACGTATTTCGTATTTTAGAAAACGCTATAACTTGGTGATTTTTCAGCCTTTGGTCAACATTTGTGAGCGGTTAGCTGTCATTGCGTAGTACTTGATACAAGTGCAAACTCATTTATTAAAGTGCACCTTCCCCTTTCTTGCCCTGAACGCTTCATATGTATTATTTGCATTGTAGAACAGTATTGAAGAAAATATCGAGTTCCGAAGGTCAGACAGAAGTACCGGTATCGAATATCGAGAAATTTTGCTAACGACCCACTATAATTTATACATTACTTCTAATTACAGAAATGCACAGTTTGTATCGTAGAACAAAGCTAAAGAAAATAGCGAATAACGAAAATCAGAAATAATTACAACTATCGAGAAATTCTGGAATAGACCCATCTCTAATTTCTTACTACTTTTAATTACATTTATATTACTTGTAATGTTGAAGACAGTATTGAGTATCGAAGGTCAGAAATAAATATCGGTATCGGGTATCAAGTATAGAGAAATTCTGGTATCGACCCACCTCTATTTTCGAGCTTGAAGAATTTTGCCTGATGCACAATCTAATTAGCAAAAGATATGACATCAAATTCTTTGAAATTCGTTGTTTATTTAAAGAAAATAGTTGGTAACGGAATAATAGTGCTTAAATTAGGCAAACAATTTTTCTTCTACGAATTGATGTTCACACGGTAAAAACGAGAATCACAACATAAAATACCCAAACCATCATCTGGTATCGTTTCTAATTTGTTATTTACCATTAGTAACGAAAAAAATCGTCAGTGTTTGAATAAAATGGTATGTGAATATATGATAAAGTATTACGAGATGAATATGGGTAGGGCATGTGAAATTGGTCTAATAATTATATATTTACTTTTAAATATCCAACAAAAATAGTTTAAATTCTTTACTAACGAAAATGAAACAATTTTCAGATATAAATTTCAAAGAAATAATTTCTACAGGTGTATTTAACTTCGAAACATATTCAAAAGAAAATAATTATATTTGACAAAAATATAAATTTAAATTGAAATTTAAGAAAAAATAAAAATTGTGGAAATAAATTACCAAAATAAAATTTAATTTCACAAAGTGTTAAATTTTAAAATTTAACTGCAATTTCATAAATTAACTTTAACTAGAAGGTTGTCAATACATAAACTTATTTTTATAAATTAATATTAAAAGTGCAAGGATAATATAAAATATGATTCGTTTCAGAAATAAAAGTAAAATTTGCAATATTGTCCATATTTGTTTTAAAAGAAAAATTATAGAATAAATATTTAATACATGTTTTAGAATTAAATATTTATTTTTAAAATTTATGTTTTACTTCTAATATTGTGTTTGGTTTTACGACGAAGTATCATGTTCCTTTAGAGAATTGCATTCTTGTTGATAAGCCAGCGTCACATGCCCAATATATTTGTAATTAATCTGTTTGTTTTTGTTTTCATTATAACCGAATAGATTTCATATATTTTTTTTTAACAAAAAGATGTCAAGGCAACTTCCCAAGACCGAACCAAATCGATTCTTTAAAATCATTGTTCCTATTCCGTTATTAGCGATTCTTTTCAATACGAACTGTTACTTACGGATTACAAACGATAGCAGCAGTTTGGTGGTTTGCTTTCATGATTCTCATTCTTAGCGTGTGAACGTGGATTTGCCCCGCCCGAAATTGTTTCTCTGGGTTATTTTTATTTTTCCGTTATTTAAAATGTTGATTCCGTTACTAACGCTCACAAAAAATTTCAAAAGATTTGATATTATATTTTTAGAATACCTTGTGTGTCGGTTCAACTCAAAGAGTTTTTTTTAAAAAGTTTGTTTTATTCGCTTAGTGATGATTTTATTTTCTTATTAACAGAATGCAAACGATATAAATAGATTCGCTATTTTATTTGGGCTGTATCGTCCTTAGCAGGTAAGCGTGACTTTGCCCCGACCCAAGCTTGTCTAATACCTCCGTTATTATTCCCTTGTTAACGATTTTACTGTCATTTACTGACGATTTCTAAAACATTAAAACTTGTGGTATATATTTTTTTCAAAATACGTAATTGGTCGAACCAAGTTCAAATACCAACCAGTAGTGAATTTCTAATAACTTCGTTTATATTCATTTAGTAGCGATTTTGTTTTCCTTAATAACGGATTATAAACGCGAAAAGTGGTATCAGTGTTTGATTTGGACAATCTCGTCCTTAGATTGTGAACTCGGAATTGTTCGAGGTCAGATTGCTTTTCTAATAACTCGGTTACTAACAATTTCATTTTCATTAACAACGTTTAATAAGGAACTACCAAGGAAATGGTATCAAATTTTAAAAATTAAATTGTGGACTGGATGAGTTCCTAATCAATACGTTCTTGCTACTAACTGTTGCTAACGGATTAAAACAATACCAGAGGTTACGATATTTTATTTGGCCATTTTGTCAATAACATGTGCCTACCCGATCCGTTATCCGTTGAGATTCCGTTATCTACGATTTTATGCCCGTTACTAACGTCTGCAAAAGAATTACAAACCGTATAGAGCTGTATACGATTTATTTTTAAAGACATACGTATGCCACGACAATTTCTAATGTCTGACCTAAATTATTTTTGAAGTATCTTCGTTATCACTGAATTACAAACGATTGTTTTACTAACGGTTAAAAACATTATTATAATATTTTGTTCCACTTCCATAGTTATTTAAAAAATGGCCACCTTTACTCGAAACATCTCTTCTTCTGGTCAGGACTGCCCCCTTTATTATACAATAATTCGTATTGTAGAAGGTACGCTATCATTCGGCATTGCCCTTTCTGGGTACCATTCATACAAATTACGCACAAGTTACTCCTATCTGATAACAAAATTTTACTACATTACGTAGCCATCCCCAAAGACCGCCCTGTCAACTTGTATTCTCCTTCTCCAGTTCGGTTACCTCTCTACATGAAACTTTTACATCCAATTTACTCCTTTTTGGAATCATGAAAAATGTGTGCCTCGAATAATAGTATTTTTTTATTAAGTTTTGAAGCATTGAAGCAGAAAAATATAATGGAATTTAACTATAAATTCCCTGTTTGTGATATACTAAAAATTCGTCACTTTTGACTTTAAACAATAACAGAGAGATATTTATATAAGTTCGCGAGTTCAAGAATCTGGAAGAGACGTTAATTCCTCCGCTTTTTCTATATTTTCGGTATTTCAAACACCTTCGTAAAAATAGCTAGATTTTCTTTCCCTTTGTTGAAATTATAAACCTTGAACAGAGGAAATTATAAAATGTAATAAAAAAATATCCCGTTCATGACACACGAAAAAAAAATCAGGTTCCATAATAGAGTATGGTTGAAGGTATAGATCATGTAATAAGTTGGGTGTACCATACCAGCATTTGCCTGATGTTAGAAAATAACTCAGAAATAATTTTAATCCTTAGGCTCGTAAGGGAGAGGATATCAGAAGGGATCTGCCAGAGTCTAAGCTTGAAGCACAATCCCAATATTTGCCTGTTATTGCTGAGTAAAAATGAATTCACTAATGGGGTCGGCAGCAGTGACCATATGCTAGAAACAACCAATCGCTGCTTAAATGTTACTTTATGTCTCTCTCTGTCTATGAAATCCTGAAAATAAAATATCTAAAATATCTGTGTGTCAAATTCGGAGAACTAAAAGTTTTTGGAGCGTTCTTTGTCAACCTCAGTAAACGAATCGTGTCTGAAGATAAATAAGATTCGGAGTCAACACGTTAATTTCAGCTTCCTGTAGTTTGAGAGAGAATCAAAAGATGATTGATCTCTATGTCATCCTCTGAATTTGAGTCTCTTTCTTGAAACGAATTTCAAAGTATAAAATCCCTCGTGCTCTCTGCAGGTATTTCTTCAAAATGAAATGTGAGTCTTCCACTTTCATTAAAAAAGTATTTTTGTAATGAAATGAAATTCTGTGAGAGAATCTCAGTGACATGCAAATCTTTAGTATAAAAACCACGAATGTTTCTGTGTACAGCTCCAAGGGAAATAGTTCTTTGTTCAAGCAAAATCGCTGAGGCTCACCCCGATTTTCAGTCGGGTGACCGGATTCTTTTGGTCACAGAATGTATGCGTAAAAATTTGTTTGATTTTCTTTCAAATACTTATTCGTTAAGTTGTTTATAATGAGAGCGCCCGACGCAAGCAGAAGTAATACTCACTCTTGTAATAATAATATTAAGTACACCAGTGGACACGTTCCGGCCGGGTAGCCGTGAGCCCTGCGGCGGTAGGTCCACGACTCGAAGGTCCCGGGTTCGAACTCCAGCTGAGGCATGGACGTTTGTGGATTTTAATGGCTAAGGGGCGAAACGTGACGGGTCGAAGTTCAAAGTTACTTGACTGGCTGAAAGAAAAAATAAAGTTCACCAGTGGACACGTGAACAGAAAGAAAATTCAGTTTTGGATGCGCAAAGTCAAACTAATCAAACGAAACCTATTCCAAGAGAATCTAAACGAATTTCAACTAATCCAGGCTAACTTAACATAAAGAATCAGAAGGGGAAAGTAAAAAAAATTAGTGAATTAAATTAGAAAGGTAGAATAAAACGACCATGTTTACTCTAAATTTAAAGCAGTGTTCACGCATTTCAATACTGGTAACATTTTTTATTGAAAATTCTATCTTAGTATACATAAGCATTGCCAACAAAATAACAATTACAACCTCTTTGTAAATTCAAGACATTTATCGTAGCATTACTTCTAGCACGCGTATGTTATGGCAGAATAAAAAGAACAAAGGACACCAGTGTTCGGTTTGTTAAATTTATAAATTGCGAATTTTTTATCCAGAAACTAATGATTTCTGGTACGTTTCAACGTACTACCTGTTTGGGTAGAAATAAAAGATTTAATCCCTGATTGGGATGATATTCAGAATCAACAAATGGGAATGAAATCCTCAAACACTAGGGAAAATCCCCGGCTTTCCCCTAGCCAAATCGAACACTGGATGACTCAGACCATTCGAATTCATCTCTTCTTCATTTTACATCAGCAATGAAGATTACATTATTGTGTTCTAATATTGAAAATAAAGATTGAAAGAGATA
>JAGDQP010007622.1:11411-66474 GCA_022664845.1 Lepisma saccharinum | reverse complement strand
GAGCACTACTAGAACAATCCTCAACTTCAGAGTCGGTCGCACTACTATCGGATATCACTGTCTCTTCGTCAAGACACATATGCACACAACTGCTGAAGTCTTCGACTGATACTTTCCTTTTCTGAATAGAGGCCATTGTAGCACCAAATGTAATACGAAACACACGAATCTACAACTTACAACGGCAACACAAATACATTCCTAAAATAGCAAAACCTTCGGTAATTTATAAGTGCTAAATTAAACAACAAAACTCATAATTACATCAATATCTATTACATTCTCCAAAATTGATATAAGTTGGATACAACTTACTAAACACATTTTATTTCTTTGCGAATTTACAATGTAAAATGCTTTGGAAAAAAAATCTACAAGAAAATCACTATCAACGTGCGTAGTGCCATCTATTGACAATCTTAAAATGTATAAAAGCATTTAGTTATTCAATGCCAGGTCCGAAAATATTATAGAAATATATATTTTACGTCAAAAAGTTTGAAAATAATGCAATGCGAACGCAATCTGGTCAAGGGCCTCGTAGGCCCTGCATATGCATTGATAGGGTATAAATGAAAAAATGCAAATTACTAAAAAACGTTGACAACTAATGGGTACAGAAAGACAATACACAATGTACATCCTCAATCCGAAGATTACGCAAAGCCACAGCCTTTTACACAATAAAATATTTCAAAGGCTAAAGAAACAAAACTACATAGGGCCTCGGAAGCCCTGCTTATGCATCCAATGGTTAAAAACAGGAAGTCCAGTCATACTACTATAAAGGCTACTACTGAAAACTGTCGTCTTGCTTTCGGCCCCTGCTGGTGGACAAAACCTCAACTAGACAATGATCAAGTTTTGTTCATGGTTCAGCAATGTGTTTTATGTAGAACTTACTCACATGCTTTCTGTCAGTGGCCAATCATTTACACAGTGCGACAGAAAGATTGGTTTAGTCAGATCACACATAAGAACAAGTGAGTCACCGGAAAAAATATATTCTTTTCGATTCAAAGTGAATGGTAAAAATTAGTGCAATAGCTAGAACGGTGTTTAAAATGTTTTTGGGGGTCCACTTTCAATCCAAGATGACTTTTTCAAAATGTTGCAATATTTTCCTAAACTACTCTTGATAATACACCTTTACGCCAAATTGCGTATTTCTTGCGCAAACTGTGTTGAAAATATTTTCTGGTGGCCATTTTGAATCCAAGATGGTGGCTTTTTCAAAATGTAGTAATATTTTCCTAAACTACTCTTGATAATACACTTTTATGCCAAATTTCGTATCTCTAGCTGAAACGGTGTTGAATATTAATTTTGGAGCCCGCCGTTTTGGATCCAAGATGGCGTCTTTGGAGACATTTTGTAATATTTTCGTAACTTTAATGATGTACCGTGATACCAAATTCGTTTTTCTATTTCCAGTCGTTTAGGCTGTGTATTTTATAAATAATTCATTTTGGATCCAAGATGGCGACTTTTTCAACATTTTGTAATATTTTCTTCTACTGGTGATGATGTACCTTCACACCAAATTTCGTTTTTCTATGTCCAGGCGTTTAGTCTATGTATTTTATGAAAAAAATCATTTTGGCGGCCATTTTAAATCCAAGATGGCGACTTTTTTTTAACATTTTGTAATATTTTCTTAATCTACTGGCGATGATGTACCGTCATACCAAATTTCGTTGTTCTAGCTCCAGCCGTTTAGGCTACGGCACAATGAAATCTTTGATTGCCGGAAAAACGGCACATAACATGCATACACAATTTTCACACAAACTTTAAATTCTATGAGTTTTCAAATCTGATTCTATGCGCTTTATATTGGTGTCAATGGACCTTAGAAACTACTTAATGTCTATTGATTTTGGTAAGATCTTAAATGTACATGATGATGTTGACATGGCATGGAAAATCTTCGTTGACATCATTCAGGTAGGAATAGAAATTAATTGCCCCTTGGTACATATGTTTACTAAGAACAAATTTCAACATAAATCCTGTCGTTGGTTTAATCAATCCTTATATAAGATAAAGAAGGTATTATCCTTTTGGTATATACAAATGAAAAATGGTAATAAGGACGCAACCATGAAATATAGAAATTTAAAGGTCTTCTACAGAAGAGAAATCAATAAAGCCAAAATTCGTCATAACGATAATATAATTAAAACATCCAAACAAAAAAGTTCAAAGGCCTGGTCAATTATAAATAACGAAGTTCGTCGAAAGAAAAGAAATGATGGTATTGAAATTTCAGCTGATGATTTTAATGAATACTTAACTAATGTAGCAGCAAACAATCCTAACATAGGTAATAGGACTAAATCGTACCAACCATTAATTGAAGATGTAGTAGGTTATAGTAATTTTGAGTTAAAAATCATATCACCTAACTGTGTGATTTTAGCTACCAAGAAATTAAAATCTAGTCATTCTGAGGACGCATTTGGTATGTCCGCCTTTGTGATAAAACATATCATTGATATAATCGTCCCTTACCTAGTTATTTTAATGAATAGATCGAGAGAATATGGGAAATTTCCGGAAATACTCAAGCGCTCCGTTGTCATTCCGATATATAAAAAAGGAGATATGTCACTTCCAGAAAATTATAGACCTATTACCCTGGTACCAATTTTTTCTAAGATTTTTGAAATCATTATTGTCGATCAACTACATGAATTTTTGAACTTACATAAAATAATACATCCTTCCCAATTTGGTTTTCGTCCGGGTTATGGTACAATAGATGCAATAGAAAATATATTTCGCGAAATACTTAACAACTTTGAAAGAAAACGGACCACAACCGTCACTCTCTTTGATTTGAGTAAAGCCTTTGATACCGTTCCCCATCAATTGTTAATAGAAAAGTTACAGTTATATGGTATAAATGATTTGAGTATAAATCTTATAAAATCATATTTGTGGAATCGCAAACTAGCTGTAAAAATAGAGAATAAACTATCAAAATATATGATATTGAACAAAGGCGTACCTCAGGGATCCATTATTGGTCCAATCCTATTCATTATTTTTATGAATGATCTTCCTAATGCGTTATCGAGTTCCCCAGTACTGTATGCGGACGACACTGCTCTTGTTATAGGTAAAGAAAATTATCAAGATTTGGTAGACTTGAAACAAGAAGAAGAAAGCAAAATGATAAACTGGTTCAAGGAAAATGAAATGATAATAAATCTAGATAAAACTGAAAGGATATATTTCTCTCTTAAGAGAGATATAATTACTAAAAACAAAACAAATCGTATAAAATATTTAGGTATGTATTTAGATAGTTCATTAAACTGGAAAATTCATATTGATCATCTTATTAGCAAACTGTCAAAAGGTGTTTATCAACTTAGGAAACTACGTTATTGTTTATCAACAAAGTATATATGTATAGCTTATCATGCATTATTTCACAGCCATATGAGTTATGGAATACTATTATGGGGCTGTTCTATTGAAATCAAACAAGTCTTTATATGGTAAAAAAAGGCCATAAGAGCAATTTTAGGAATGACTAATAGAGACTCATGTAGAGGTATGTTTAAAAAATTAAATATAATGACCGTACCTTGCTTGTTTATTTATCATTGTTTATTATATATAAATTCCCATAAGGATGATTTTTTGACAGGCATGGAGGTTCACTCATATAGAACAAGAAACAGCAATAAACTAATACCTGTCAGAAGCAGACTGACGAAATTTAAAAAATCATACATGGACCAGGGTATAATATTCTATAATACACTACCGGATAAGATAAAGAATACAAACAAAAAGATTTTTAAACGTAAGATTAAAGAAATACTGATAGATTGTGAAGGATATACCCTTCAGGAGGTTGAAAATTTTATAGGTACATTGAAACACCGAAATATTAACAGATAAGTTTTACGTTATACTTTATCCGTACTTTTTACCATTTTTTTATGTATGTTTTATTTGAATTATGATTTGTATTGTAATGACTATGTCAAATATGGTTATACCGTTATACGATGTATAAGTAAATAAATAAAAAAATATTCTTTCACAAACTTCTTGGTAATATTCAACCTAAATCTAGCTGTTTACCAACAGTCCGTTTTTTTTCGCTATGTGCCCTTCTTCCGGCATTGTCCTTAACTAAGTTAAATTATGTTGATGTGAAAAGTGTGCAAATTAGGCTTAGCAGTCAATTAAACCTAATTTAGATATCGAAAACAAATATTCGAGCAGCTGAGAGCTAGAGAGTGTTTTAAAATACTGCCATAAACTTTTCTTCGTTTTTCACCATTATTCACTTAAAATAAATATTTTATCGAGAATATATTCTGGGAAAACTTGTAACTTTATCTATGAACTAGGGATGGGTTCACGATACTTTCGATACCACCGATACTTACACAGTATCGGTATCGATCGATACCTTCACGAAGGAATACGATATTTTTTCGATACTTGTGTATTTTATTTTTTTGCACTGATACCTTTCTCTGAAAATAAACCCATAGTAGAACGTTATAACTTACATCTCAGAGTCAAAGTTTCGTGAATTTGAATTTCATTTATGGCTTTAGTCATCCATTGTTCCGGTCGGGAAAGAATGTAGGTGAAACAATGCAGGAAGGAGTTGGCCATGGCCTAACTTTAAAGTTTTATCCCTGTAATAGACTGGTGTGAATGAGGAAATACACTGGAAAACCTGTCAGGATGGTCAGTTGCTGGTATCGAATCCAGGAATTCCCGAATATGAAACCAGTTCTCTACCATGTGAGCTATTGCCCCTTCGTACGAAGCTTCTTAAGTTTTCAAAAGATGAAGAGGAGGTTTCGATACTTTGATAATTTTTTTCGTACTGATCTCTTTCTCTGAAAATAATCCCATGGGAATAGAACGTTATAACTTAATTTCATATTCTTTAATTTTAATTCTTGAATGCTATATCTTACTGTTTGTGTTTTTCCTCTTCTTCCATTCAGCTCTTCAAAACAATACAAAACAAGTTTCATATATTTCTTTATATCGTATATTTTGGATCCTCTGCGGAGGATCCAAAATGCTATTTTTACCTACAAAAATTAAAATAATAATTTAAGTAACAGCGTTGCAATTTTCAAATCCATTCTTTTAGAACCTGTTTATACGGTTCCTCGTGCAATGTATATCTTGCCTTAAACGTTTTTAATGTAAGTACTAGGGCACCGAGCCGCCGTAGCTCAGTGGTAGAGCTTTGACGTAGCTTACAGAAGGTAGTGGTTTCGATCCCAGCGGCCGATCATCCTTACTAAAGTTTTCCACGATTTTTCCGTAGTCACACCAGACAAATGCTGGAATGGCACCTTCAACATAGGCCCTGGCCGACACCTTTCCGAATCCTTTCCCGTCCCCTATCTCGGCTTGAGCCTTAGATGCTTAAAGACAATAAATAAAATTCAAGTATTATGGCATTTATGGTTACCTACGGTTATGAGGAGTTGCTGTTTTGTTTTTGTTTTTGTTTGTTGGTTTTGTTTTTTTCTTTGTTTGTTTGTTTTTTACCTCGGGGTGGCCGAAAGTTTAGAGCGCTCACTTTCTGTGCGCGTGGTCACATGTTCAAATCCCGCTGGGGTCAACTGAACGGAGTAGTTCGGAGCCCACTTTACCAAAAAAAAGAAAAAGAAAAGAAAAAACTTAAACTCCGGCCTTAGAAGTTCACCAGCTCGTTTAGGACGTTAATAACAATTCACTCACTGCTGAATTTGTTGACGACATACGGAAATGATGGTCCACTGTCAATACAAAGAGTAGTAGTTGCGGTCTTCGCAGATTAAACACATTTGGCGACATTTTGCTCTGTTGAAAATTTTAGATTGCAGTTCCTTGACAATGTTGTTATATGGGTCATTTTTTGGAATAGCAGAGCGCACCGTTGGTTATCACGTTTTGTATGAAATTCCTTGTATTGTGGGTCTTCCGAAAATAAACAGTTAACTTATGCATATACACTAACACTAAAGTTATTGTCATACTAACGTTATTGTTATAAACCAGAATTTATTTAATAAAGTAAGTTAAGTGATAGGAAATCAGAATACTTACATTTTAATTATATATTACATTTTGTTAATTAAAAAATCGCATTGAACACTGTGAAGAAAGTATCGAGTATCGGAGGTCAGAAATAAGTATCGGTATAGTGTATTGAGTATCGACAAATACTGGTATCGACCCATCTCTACTATGAACGAGTAGTCGATTCCATATTTTCCCAGCATTACAACCCCAGCAGATTTACCTTTTTGTAATTGATAGTTTTGAGGAATAAATTTGGATATTGGCTAAAAATGTAAAGAATGTTTTGTTGATTAAAACATTTTAATAATTGAGTTAAATTGAGAATTCGTTTAACATACATTTAGTTAATTTTGTACATTGTTCCTTTTGTTGAGAAAAGAGTTACTAGATATGGTTTCTTTGAGTTCGTTTGTGTTATGTTAATGTTCCACACATTTTATGATCAATAAATAAATACACCAGCAATGAAATACTGGAAGTTCAGTGAATTTAGTTAAGTGCCAATTTAGGAATGTGACACAAGCGTTAGTAGGCCACGTTTATTCTCATTTTTGGACATTTTAAAGTAGTGTAGTTCGAGAGATGATCAGGCTTAGATTGGTAGTTGTATTTAAGGACAGAACAGCTTATGTCAACTTTATCCTATACAGAGAAGTTTTATTTTATTAGGAATTGCTGCTGTTTATGTTCCGTTTGGAGCACTTCCAATTTTTGGAAATTTTCTTAACCATTGATTTTTAAATACCTTTGCTTTAATTGTGTTGAAAAGAAGTAGATCTTCGAGAAGTAGGTGTTCGTGATGAAAACTGGCTTGATGTTACCCAAGATAGAATCCAATGGCGAACTTTTATTACTGCGGCGATGAACTTGCGAGTTAATTTGGTTAAATTGTGCTTGTAATTTTGTGGTAAGTGTATCGAGTGATTAAATTTCTCTTTTCTGTCAAAAAACATTTTTAAGTGTTCTGCCTAAGCGGCTGGTTGCTTTCAGGTAGGTTTGTTCTTATTTTTTCGATTGCTCCCACTGTATGTGATGAGAGCTGTGGTTAGATTGTGTATATATGTCGTTGCAGAACCTTTGTTGTAGTGTTTGTTTCTGAATGCACAGTGGAAGATTTTTTATTTTTTGTGTTTATTTGTTTAATAAGGAGTTGCGCATTCCCCAGGGAATCTAAGCTGTTTTTGTATTGCATTTTAGGTGAAATTTACTGAGTTCCTGTTGGGGTATTAATTTTGTGCCCATGCAGCATTCGGCTTAATGTTCCCAAAGCTTTTTCTGGGTTACTTGAACTTATCATTAATGAGAGTATCCTTGTAATAAGCTTTGATTTGATATGTCACTTGATAGAATTGCACAAAATTTTGTTTCCCGAAATTTTCAAATTTGATTTTCTCAAAATCGGACATCTCAAAAAATTTTCAAAAAAACTTATATGTTGGTCATACTTCCTTACAGCTACCATGAAAATTATAATTTGGGACGATAATGGGATCGCGAGATAAAAAATATTTTCGTCATATGATTGAAGAGGAAGAGATTGCAGCACTTACAGCACATATTAAGAATTTCAATTTTATTTATGGCGCTTAGCATTTTGAAGTTTTGAGGTGTCCGATTTTGAGAAAATCAAATTTGAAAATTTCGGGATAATTTAATTTTCGGGAAACAAAATTTTGATCAATTCTATCAAGTGACATATCGAACGGAAGTTTGTTACAAGAGCTTTAAAATTAGTCCTCTGTGAGCTCTCTGGCACTAACCATTGATGAGTAATAAGAAAAAAAATTGCAAATGTCCAACACGGAAAATGTTATTGTTTTGTGGCTTTTGAACGCGAATGAGAGAAAAACCACTGCGTCAAAAAATCTGAACATATATATATATTAGCAAAAATGGGGGTGAAGAAAATATGTTTGCAACAGTCATTGGGCAGTTCACCACTACTCGCTTCCACGTGGTGGGCTGCGCCCCCATGGTGCAGATATGCTGTAGCTGTTTTTACTACTACTACTATAATAACAACAATAACAATGCTTTAAAACATTAAATCTACATATTTTTATTTGCAACAATCCACATTTAAATTTAAATCCTATGTATTAATTTATTTAATTCTGATTGTTATTTTAACTTAAACATGGAAACAGTGTATTTTTCGCATTGTTATAACAATGAAATTACTGTTTTTGTTAATTCCTTCGCGACACAGTCACTTCCGGTTAATAAAAATATGCCTAAAGTTGGACCAATATCTAATCATATTGCGAAAAATCATTGCAATCTGTTCAGCCGTTTTGGCGTGATGCCGGCACAAACATCATTACTTTCATTTTTATATATAGAGATACATAATATACTCCACGGGTACAAGCAATAAACCAAAAATCATAGAAATCTAAGATGGTGAGGTAGAATTTTGTTAAAAAGTGTGTGGATTTCACATGGAATGATCCAGTGATCAGGCGTTAATACGCAGTTATGACCAAAAGTTCTCACACAAACGAAAAAAGTGGTCTCACGCCTACACGCGTGGTGAAGGGTTTAATTTCCGGCGGACTCACAAAACGGAAAACTGTATGACCCGCCCTTTGAAGCTCACCAAATTCAGCTAGGACGTTGTAACAATTTTACGACCATCAAGTATCAACCTTAACTACATGCAACAATAACAGTAATAACAAAATACTAATATTAATAATAAACCTTCAAATACACGCAGACTTATTGTAGTATAGTAAAATGCTTTGATATCATATTAATATAGAGAATGTTTTTTGGATCACTTCTATCCACAATGTTTCAACATTTCATGTCTTACCTCAGATACCAAGGGGTATAAGTGCCGATTGTCATTAATAATTAGCTATAAACTTAATATTGCTTTGCCAAGCACAATTGTTTTTTATCAGATAATCAGACAGTAGTACAGGAATTACTGCACAACTATCAAAATTGTTACAGTTCAATTCGTTCTATTTCAACTTCTAACTATATTTTCTCGAAATCAGGTTTACTGCACTTACATCCCTTGGCTTCTAGGGTCAACATATACAATCAATGACAATGTAGCGTGTATTTTTTCTTACTTTTATATTTAAAATTCTACGGAATAAAGTTTTTATCTTCTTTTAATTAATTGATGCCTCCTGGGATGTAGTTTATGGTTCAAATATTTTCTTAGTTACAGGGTGGTAGTGTGACCACGTATCGAGTGATAAATTTCCCATCCACGAACGTTTGGAAATTTCTTCGTTTTCGTGCTTAGGTGCAGTGAGATCTCAATCTCGAGCAAAACAGTATGTGCGAGCAACGGCGGAAGGTATTGGCGTCCCACTTTCTTGCGTTAATCATTCAAGTATTGGATAAACCACCAGAATTCATTAAAGCGTCTATGTAAAGTGTCTCTTAGATCTCAGTAATAAGAATAGATGCGAATAATACGTATATTTTCTTTAATCAGCCCCTATGTCGAGCGAAATTTGATCTGATTTTCCCAGTTCAGAATTTCACGCTAAGCTACTGACTACCGATACTTGAAATCATATACTTCAAGTGTACCAACTCAAGATCTTAAAAAGATGGAATTGAGAATCTAGCGGAAAGAATGAAGTGAAAAGACATACTGCAATGTGTTAACAGCTGCAATGTGTTAACAGCATTAAGGTTAATTGATATAATAATGAAGGTTTAAAGGTGTTGCTGTTATCTGCAGAATATTAATAACGCGTTATGATTGATACAGGTGAAATTTCTGAAAAGTTACTTTGCAATCTGCTTCACGTCATGAGTTTACTGGTTGGAACACGCCGCTGAACTGCCGATATCTTTCGTCGTCTTCGTGAAAGAAGGGAAGAGAACAAAATAAACACACACACACACACAATCTTTCATGAATGTGTGTGTGTTACTTTAAAAGTCTAATAGTTACGCTTTGTAATTTATTTCACAGGTGTATGAAACTAGATTGCTTCCACATGAGAGGGACCAGATTGTGGTTTCAATAGTGTTCACCAACCGAAGCTGTTCTTTAGTGAAACAACTAGATTTTAGTGTCCTAGATGCACCAAATATTAGGTTACTTAGAGGGGTAAGTATACTGTTCAAAGAAGTAAACAGAAATTTCCTTAACTAATACTGTTGAAAAATTATTTTGTTTTAACGTGCCTACGTTGCGTTGGGAAGACTCCAGTTGATGCATTTTACTTCATCGCGACAATTTCGAACAATTCTGGTTCCATTTTTTATAAGAGCACAAACGTCAAAAATTGTTTATGAAATACAGTAAGAAAGTTAAGTGAAGAAGGAACAGTAAAAGAGACAGGAAAATAAATACCTAAATAAATAAATGTGCAAAAAAAAACAACACTAAATCAGGAGGGGAATGTTGTTATTACGATAGCATATATATACTGTATGTACAAAAAAGTGTATCAAAGAATTTTGGACTACTATAGCGAATCACCGAGCCGCTGTACCTCAGTGGTAGAGCGGCAGTGGTGTAGCATTCGGGAGGTCGTGGGTTCGATCCCAGTGGATGACCATCCTGACTGAGTTGTTTCCAGGGTTTTCCTCAGTCTCACCAGGCAAATGCCGGGATGGCACCTTCCCGAATCCTTTCCCCTTCCCTATCCTGGCTTGAGCCTTAGATGCGTAAAGACCATAAATAAAATTAAGTTCAATACTATAGTAAATCCTATAACATGTTTGATTTGTTTCAGAGAAGCTAGACGCAAGAGAAGAATTGAAATAACACGCACATAAAAATTGTGTGAGAAATGGCTTAATTATTAATATGGGGAAGCAGTGTCATGTACAGAAGCTGCATTAAAATAAAAAATAATAGTTTGTTTCCATGCTTTATAAACAGAAAATAATACGTGTACTAGAAAGGGTAAAGAATAATAGTAACTGTGTGCAGTGCATTTTTATCTTAATAAGCATGTGGGGAAATTAATTTTTAGTGAGCAAAGATTCAGTGAAAGGGGGACAAGCTTTATGCATTGTTTAGTCTTGAGATCTGGTTATTTGGTTGTGTTTTGGTTTGATGATGTTTGTACCTTAACGGAGAGATCTATAAAACGTAAGACAGAATCTGTCCTCGTTTTATATAATTCCAAAACATATCGCTCAGTAAAGAAACCTTGTAACCAAGAAACCAAATCTCATTATTAGCCGAGGAAATTTGCATAAAGTCTGGAGTTTGTTGCATAAAGCATGGACCTCATTTGTTGAGTCATTGGTCACTAAAAATTAATTTACTCATATAAATATCAAGCTAAAAAGTCACTGGACATAGTTGGCGTTAAATTAATTTAATATTTATCCTTTCTGGTGCTATCTCTACGGGGGAATAGAGTACGGTCGCTTATGCTAAATGATGTCTAATTTAAGTACGAGAGAGATTAAATGCGTAGCTCTGTTTATCTAATGGTTTCGAAACAATATACTAATATTTGGTATACTGTTGGTACGCGGTTCCGAATAGACAATTACATAGGCTAATAATCACTCCTAATGGTATATAGTACATAAATATAGTAACACTTATAGACGCAACGTTCCAGATCCAACGCTAATAAAGTAACACACAGTAATATCTTGCAGTTAAGACCCAACTAACCTGGCACTGATGTTGGACACTAGCTGTTGTGGCCAAGATTTATGACGAAGATGGATCTATCACTCTAGGTGTTCTTGGAGAGCATGCTTACATTGATCTGGGTGTTATAGACCAAATACTGAAGGCTGTAGTCGAACTCACATTATCAAAGATTATAGTTCTGTTCGGTATTAAGGTAGAGACCTATCAAATTAGTTAAAGGAAGAGAGGTTATCTTGGAGACTTATCGGTAGCCTGTAAGTCGGTGTAGGCTAAGACCAAAGTAGATAACAACTGATGCTGCAGGTGGTTGGTAAATGTCTGAACACGTATAGCTTGGAGTCGATGTCAAGTCTAGCAGCAGAAGAGAGGTTCGAGAGCTGTTCTGGCTCTTGCTATTTATGGTGAATCCCGACCAATCCCAGGCGGTCTCCAAACTACGTGGTAACGTGCAGCTATCTGAGTCAGCAATTTCTGTGGCTCGAGTGACAAACCAATATCGCTGAGTCTGCAGTATTTTTTTCCTCTGATCATGATTTTTCGAAATTATGTAAAGTAAGTCCTTGCCTTTGCAGAAACCTGATATTTACTTAAACACTCATTCTTACTCTCTATAACGAATGACGCAAAAGTGTAGGTGTTTTAATATACGATTTGGATCCCGTGTTGTTTAGCTAACAAGCAAACATACTGATGGGCCAGAGGAAACTTATGAATTCCTTTCTTTCGTTATGTTTAGAATGTAGAAGTATGTGCCCATGCAAATTTCGCAACTCGAGCGCAATTACTTTGGGAGATATCGATGGTATAAAAGTCAGATTCTTGTTTCTGGAGAATGATACACAGTAAAAAATTTCGCCTTAAATTGACTGACCAATTACCGTCAACTCGCGCTGCCACCCGGTTACCCTAAAATGTACGGGCCACCGTTTTTTCATGAAAACGACTGATCGTATATTTAGTAGCAAAATAATATTGCTCTTATCTATAAACTTCTGCTTCTAGCATTTACTGGCCTCTATTTGGTATATTAAGTCACTACTTTTATTAAATTTCCTAATGCTTAAAAAAAATTAAAAGTAACCACGCCAGGGTTCGATCCCAGGACCTCTGGATCAGCTTCCCGATGCATTAACCACCGGACTAAGCTGGGAGCTGCCGCAGAAGCGTTTGTCTGTATTACTTATAGTTCACGCTCTGCGCCTGCGCGAGAGTGTACCGGAAGTCTTTCCACGTGTGTTTTCGGGACCGGGGAATAACTAACTAACTAACTCTATGGCTTATGGAACTCGCAATTTCATCGCCGCAGTAATGGTTATGAAAAAGAAATATTGCGTTTCACATAGCAAACTAAAGTTTTGTTTTTTACCGCACAACGTTCACAAATTAACATACATTACCTTTCTTGATTTTGAATTTCCAGATATCTTGAACACAAACAGTATTAGTGTATCACACTCGAAAACCACACCCCACACACGATTCACAACACAACACAACCAAATCGACGCGCCATCAATACACGCAATTATGATTTTTTTTTCTGCAATGCGCATGCCCGACACAAGTAGTCTGACAGGAAAATGGTTCCTACCATTATTCTAGAAATACGGTAAACCGTATAATTTTCATGGTAGGAGGCACTTATTTTCATGGTTATTGGGTACAGCGTAGAGAAATGTGGAAATTCTCTTATATGTTTAAATTGCTGAAAGAAATGGAAAGGAAATATACAGTAATGGATACTAGGCGAAAGACGCTACCTGCTGGAGGGTTTGTTTCTCATGGCCGCCATCTTGAATCTAGATTAATTTTCTTAAATGGGAAGGGGGTCGTAAATTGTTATTTTGGCCTAGAATTTAACGACAAATAAGATTCTGATGTCAGTTTTGCTGTAAATATATTACTGTGAGAGAAAGGGGTATGTGACACTCGTCTGCGCTAATGATATAATAGTCTGAAAATACCAATTTCGTTTTAAAATAACAAAGGAAATTAAACCCAAATGCATACAAATCCATATCCAAAGTTCGCTGTAGCAAGGAACAATTTGTATGAGTTTGGGTTTCATTGCTTTTATTTATTGTTTTTTTTTTTTTTTAAGTGTGTTTTCAGACTATTGCGTCATTACTCCAGACTAGTGCCACATAACTTTTTTTCTCACAACAATACATTTACGGCAAAACTGACATCAGAATCGTATTTCTCATCAAATTCTAGCCCAGAATGGTATGTTACACGACCACCTTCTCATTTAAGAAAATCCATCTAGATTCAAGATGGCGGCTATGATAAACCCTCCAGCAGGGAGTGCCTTCCACCCAATATCCATTACTGTATATTTGCTTACCATTTCTTTCAGCAATTTAAACATATAAGGGAATTTCCACATCTTTTTATCATTCTCCACAAACAAGAATCTGACTTTTATACCATCGATATCTCTCAAAGTAATTGCTCTCGAGTTGCCAAAATTTGCATGGGCACATGCTTTGACGTTCTAAAGATAACGGAAGAAAAAAATTCGTAAGTTTTTCTGCGCCGTCAGTATGTTTGTTTGTAAATATACCATTTAAATATGATTGCCTGTATGTGCATCGCTTATAGGAAACAAACATACCAACCATATATTTCCGATTTTTCTTTTCATGAACGTGTGCTGTTGGCACATTAGTACAAAAATGATTAAACCTATTTAACGCCTCTTTACTGGTGCTGAAGCACTGGTACATTTATTAGTTCTTTCACCACAATCATGCAAAACATTTCTACAATTATTTTTATTATTATTATTTTCACTTACAGTCTCTGTATATAAATTTGTCTCCTTCCCAATACTTATAATGAGACCATTCCTCAAATGTAATTTTTCTGTACGCGTAGTGTCAATATTTCAACTTAGCATCTGGCTTTTCTGAAATAAATCAAACATCAGGAATTAGAATTTTCTAAAAAATGCATTTTTTATCAAGTCTGCACTCAAAAAGTGTTTTTCTTCTACTCAACAGTTTCCACTAATTATTAATATGTTTATTGATACTAACTAGTTTATCGATAAAAATTACATTACATAATTAGAAATAAAATACAATATAAAATGTGCCCTAATGAGCATATGCTCACACTAAGGAACAGTATAATCTAAATGGTAACACTGTTCTAAAAGTAATTGCATTGCAATTGAAAAGAAAGGAAGACAATTACCAGGTGTATGCATAAGTAGTTTCCAGTTTACCTAAGAGATGGCGCCAGCGAAAAGTACGCAGCGTATTCATTTGACACATACGTCATTTTGTTCGTCTGACATTAAACTACAAACACACACAAGTTGAGTCCGCCAAACACTAGCATCTTTGTTTTATCGTTCAGTGATCATGTCGAAGTTTGTGCCTGAAAAAGAACATTTGCGGCACTCATTGCTTTTCTTATTTAATTAAAAGAAAAAGGCTGTTGAAAGTCGTCGTGTGCTGGTAGAAACATATGGTGAACACGCTCCATCGATTAGAACATGTGAGACATGGTTTCGACAATTTAAAAGTGGTGATTTCAATGTGAAAGACAGTGCGCGCTCTGGTAGACCACAAAAGTGCGAAAACGAGCAATTGCAGGTGTTATTGGAGGATGACCCAACTCAAACTCAACAGCAATTGGCAAAAGCATTAAATGTGTCACATGAAACAATCAGCAGACGTTTACGAGCAGTGGGGAAGACCAATAAACTGGGTAAATGGGTCCCACACGATTTGAATGAACGTCAAATGGAAAATCGCAAAGTCACTTGTGAAATGCTGCTTCAACGCCACGAAAGAAAATCCTTTTTGTATCGAATTGTGACGAGTGACGAAAAATGGATTTATTTTGAAAACCCGAAGCGGAAAAAATCGTGGCTTCCACCTGGCGAAGCCGGTCCTTCAACACCAAGGCCAAATCGCTTCGGCAAGAAGACCATGCTTTGTGTCTGGTGGGACCAGAGCGGTATTGTGTATTATGAACTTTTGAAGCCCGGCGAAACCGTTAATGCACAACGCTATCGCCAACAAATGATTAATTTAAATCACGCATTGATCGAAAGACGACCGAAATGGGCCCGAAGACATGGCAAAGTGATTGTGTTACACGACAATGCGCCGTCTCTCACAGCAAAACCAGTGAGAGACACCTTGAAATCGCTTGGATGGGACATCCTTCCGCACCCGCCGTACTCCCCAGACCTGGCGCCATCTGACTATCACCTGAAAGATGGGCGAAATGTGTAGAAACCGATGGTCAATATTGTGAATAAAACAAAATTAATTTCCCTTGAAAATTACGTGTTTTCTTTACCACAAAAACCGGCAAAAACTTATGCATACACCTGGTAGAAATTTTATGTATCTGTAAAAAGTTTAGAAAAGTATTTTTTTCATTTCATTTGAAATTTGGGAATAGTTCTTATAGTCTTTGTGTTTAGGTAAACTATTATAATTTCGATATAAATTATATTTAACACCATTTATATCGTAAGTAGAAGTATTAATATTATTAATGCTAACTTGATCTATTTGCCTGATCCTATTTCATTGTATTTCATTTCTTTTTATTAACAATAATTTACTGTGCATATTTCAACCCAATGTGCTTCTTTATAAACGTAGATACATGAGTGAATTTTAAGTAATACTCATAACGGAAATATATTCGTATCCGAAAACAAACTCTTACTTGGGTGATAAAACGGAGTTGTTGCCAAAACATCCTTCACGGAAGAGCAGATCTTATCAGTTCAGAAATACCCTGCAGTTGCGTGCCAAAACGCCCTTTCACTTTTCTAATCTAGGAGGCTCACATGAACACCCAGGGATATGGAGAAGATGAGATGAATTACTTTATTTCACATCCCACCCCAATCATATTCCTAGGCGGCTCCCAAGGGATGTTATTGATTTCATTGTTGCGGAGAGCAACTCGTCACAGAAGTTCTACTATGATGTATACGCTACTGTCATATTTGCAGGATGCACTACTCCAACCTTGCCACGTAACTTAGACACCTCAACAGCCTTCTCATGTCTTTGTCTGCAGCGTATTGGCGAATGGCACTAGCAATTCTCTTACCTAAATTAAAGTATTTGCTTTTCCTTCTCTTGGTATCCAAGTGTAATTCCGCCCTAATTTGCAATGTGTCGTAATGGCTTGAATCTACCTTTAATACCTTAGCTAATTCTATAGCATTTGGGTGACTTTTCCCTATTCTTCGGTTTAGCCGGCTATGTCAGCTTTCTGCCGAATTCGTTGTCCTATGGCGTTGCCCAAAACAGTTCCACATACCTCCGATATTTTCATTTTCTAACTAGTTCTGCACAAAGTAGTCGTTGAACTGTGTAACTTTGTCAATTGTTGGCGACGTCTCCATGATAGTTAGCTAACTTTCCTCAACGTCCACCGGATCAAGGTGCGCCAAAGCAGCTACGATGCGAATGTGCATTCTAATTTCTTCATTATCCCTGTACATACTTGCCATGCCGAGGTCCTGCACCTTTCTCCTCAAACACTGGTTGAAGTGAGTTACACCCCTGCAACTTGCAGTCAGGAAATTGTTGTCGGAGGGCTGCTACAGTTGAGAGGTCGAAGTCGACAATCATGGTCTTGGGCTCCCACGTCCGTCGGAACATGCGACTTCAGCATTGAGAGAAGTTGAACATAAGTGCCTTTAGTTTTGGAAGGAAGGAGGCAGTACACAGCTGGTCTAACTAAACCCTGCCTCTTTCCACAATCTGGCTAAGCTGTTAGGCTCTTAGGGTCAAACTGACTATTCCACAATCTTGCCAGCTGTTTGGCTTTTCGAGACAGAACATTTAAAATGTACTACTATTTATAAGGATAAAATAAATAAATATATATATATATATATAAAGAAACACTTATTACTTACCAACGTGAATTATGAGACCTCGCTCACACTTTGCCGATGCGAATAATATAAAGCCTCAACACAATTTTACAGCCCTTATATACGCCAACCATGTTTGTGTTGTTTCTTAACAACCACGAACACCTGGCAGTCTGGAAAGGTGAAAGGTCGTTTTGGCACGCATCTGCAGGGTATTTCTGAACTGATAAGATCCGTTCTTCCGCGAAGGGCGTTTTGGCACTGAAAACAGTGAATTCCCCAAGCAGGGCGTTTTGGCACATCATCATAAAACTGATACCCATATATTATTCTAATGGCTTTTTTTCTGTAGCAATATAAGTTTATTGTTTGTTTTTGTATATATATATATCATCTTGTACATAATAATGACTTTGTATAAAAGCGTTATAAACTTTTTTTTTTTCATTTGACGGTAAAACTTTCTTGAATTGGTGCATTATTGCAACAACAGATGTTGATCCATTTTTATTTCATCCTAAATGTTATACCTAGGTATATTCTTTCTACTCTTCCCACTACGAAGTGTTTTGTACCGATTTTATTTGGTAGTTCTATCTTTGACAAAGGTTTGTGAAAAATTACAAAGACAGACTTCTCTAAATTTAGTTATTTTTTGCACAACCAAGTGTATAGACTTCTTCAATATATGTGCTCAATTGATCCAGTGAATTTCCTTTGTAAAATATTGCACTTATCATCTGCAAATAGTTATTTTCCCTTTCAAATTCATTAAGTGTACATCATCTACATATATTAAGAATAACAGGGCTTTAATATTGATCCTTGGGGTACACTATATTCCACTTTTAATTCATCATTTTCTTTAGCATTTACTGACACTTATTGAAGGCTATTAAATACATAACTTTTAACCAGTTGAGATGCACTCCTCTAAATCCTTTCACTTCTGATTTAGCCAGCAACATTTCATGATTGGGTGTATGAAATTGTAAATAGGCCTGCTGCTACTTTATTATTGTCCAAGGTTTCTTGTATCTCCACCTCAACATCAATTACAGCATTTAATATGCACCATATTCTATAATTTTAAGTCACTTCATTGTCTCTTCATTTCCCCCCAGCTTATTGTAAGAAAGGAAGGTGGCACAAATAGTTTAGAGATTTTAAGGAATTTGTTAATCTTTAGGCGACAGGCAGTAGTGAGTGAAATAATACAGATCCTTCCAAGCCATTTCTCTAGTAAGATAATGCATCAGCTATAATATTTACTCATAAATCAGCTGTAAGAGCTCGTCTCGCCAATGCGCATTATTTAGAATTTCAGAGTTAAATACTAGAATATATTGCATCCGTTTTTACTCAATGATGGTTGAAGTAACATGTTACAAGACTGGTGGATCGAGGGCTGGAGCTAGGGACTGTTTGTCATAGGAAACATATCGCTTCCTGCGATTGATTTCATCGGCATTGCTTGCTATATTATTATAGAATATTTATAATTTCAATTCTGGGCTGGTTTTAAGTAACTTCCGATAAAGTGTTCAAAAACGGTTTTGTAATAATTTATTATCGAGATTGTTCCATATCTAGTTATGATTGATATGTTTACTATCGAGATGGTCAGGATTGCCATATCTAGTTATGGCTCCAAAGATATATTAAGTAATAAATACATTAGCTAGTCTTATTGAGATTTTACAAGCCCCATACATGCATCTCGATAGTGAATTTTAAACAGTTTGTGAACACCTCTTGTTAGTCATAATCTGATTAAATAAGTAGTGTAATTAAAGAGCACTGTGTTGTCAAAACTTTTAAGTTTATTATTAAGTTACACTGAGCCTTTCGTGGCCTAGTCAATAACGCGTTCAACTCATTGCGAGCGGTCCCGGGTTCGATTTTCGGTGGGGGCTCAAAATTTCGGTAATGACCCAGCATCGTGAGGACATTTGGGGAGCTACTTGAATGAAAGAAGTTGCGGACTGTGGTCATGAAAGTCAGATACACGGCTACGAATAGGCGTTGCACTGACTCCATAACCCTCTACTTGAACGTAACACAACCGTCAGACAGAATAGGACCCTTAAGGGGCTCGCACGCCACCCAGTTTAGTTTTCTTGAGTTACACCGATTTGTTCTATCCCCAGTTCAGTTCCTAATTTATCGCATACATATCCAGTTAAAGTATCGCAACGATAAAAAAAAAATACGTTTTTATTATTGTTATTATTATTATTATTATTATTATTATTATTATTATTATTATTATTATTATTATTGACCTGTAAGTGATCATTCAGATGACGTAAATTTCGTTTTTTACGATGCAAGTGAGGGTGATAAAACTTTCTCTTTTTTTTAGTTTAATAACCACTATGGAATCAAATTGCACTTCCAGTTGCCTTCAGGTTGTTCCAGTGAAGCTCAGTTTGCTTTCACAGTGTCTGAAGTCACAGTGCCTCAGAAAATGCGAGGAACTTTAACTTATATAGTTGAGGTAAGAGGTATCTTGGTGCACAATAGCATTTTTTGTACTTTATCGAAACTAAAGATTCTAAAATTGGAATACAATGTATGTATAAAATCTAAATGACGGATATAAAGTCCTATATCCGAGTGACGGATAACATATACTCTAAAACCTCGTTTATCTGGAACGGGAATTTTTTGTCAGTTTCAAAATATTTCATATACAAGTGAGCGCGTCTAATTAATTCTCCGCCATGTAAATGTACAGTGTTGTACTGATTTACTTTCTGTTTATTAAAATAAATACAGTTTGACAGTACAGCATTCATAAACTGAATTTTGTTTCCGTAACGAAAATTTTCTAGAAATTTTAATGATGTGCAGCGTAATTTCTTTGGTTGGCCTAATTTCGTCTTTTGCAAAATAAACCATTTTCTTAATGTATTTCTGTATTTGCAAGCGCTTATAACATGGGAAAAAATCGTAACTTGATTTATCCGGAACCGTGCCGGTCCCATCAAGTCCTGATAAACGAGGGTTTAGTGTATTTATTTCTATGTAGCCAATGAAAGGCTGTTAGTCATTTGTACAATTCTTCTTTCTTAAGAATCCATTCGAAACTTTTTTCTTAAATGTAAACTGGGTAGTTTCAAAAACATGGAAACCACGAAGAGTAGTAGTATTCTTCTCAACAAAGAGAAAACATGTAATTAAATGTTAGTTATTATGCAATTGTGTTAATCTCCCATCAGTGAACTGTGATGAAGATTTTATTATTATTATTATTAATAGTTACTGATTGCGAAGCAGTTTGATTGAGCAATGATGGTCTCTAAAAGTGAAGTATGTTCTTAAATTCCCTGCAGATTTGCAGTCAGAGACAAAATGGACTGACTAACGTTATGTACTATGCAGATCCCTGAACACATTGTTTCTGCTTAGTTCTTCCTCGCTGTTACCAAATATTTTAAACCTGTAATGAATTTTATTTTTGTACCTTCTTTTCATCTTAGGACCTCTGATGATCAGTGATTGTTTTCTTTCCACGACTAATTCAACCGATCTTCAATTGTGGTCCAAAAAAGACAAAAATATTCAATCTTATCGTCCAAGTTGATCAAACTTGTCTATTTATCTCATAAGAGATGTGAAAAAAAAGCGTAATTGGATAATATAAGAGGTCGCTCCAATCACAAGAATTTCCCTAAATTAACATACTTTGCGTTATCCTCGCTAGACACATTTGTGGAATTAAAATTAGAGTAGTAAAAACAAAGAAATTTAATAAAATAAATATCAAGCCAGCATAAAATAATAAGTCTTATAATAAATTTTTGGTAACTATTAATGACATGATTTTAAATGAAGGTTGAGACGTTTATTTTATTTGTCATGATTCACATTTTTTTTAAATTAAACGCTATCAGAGGTAATTCACAATGTAAAATCTGAACAACTGGTAAATCAAATTATGAAAAAAAAGAAAAGAAAAGAAATAAATCTGAAAATTATAATGTAAAAGTCATATCACTTATTTTTTAAAGAAATTGAAACTCTGCCGGTGATTTGGTATCACTCGAAGAAGATATTGCTTTTGATTTTTATCTGTAGTTAAAGTGTCGTTGAATTTTTGTATTAAACTTATTGCACTTTACACAGTATCATTCACAACTTCCATTTTCGAACATTTCTCTTTCATCTATATCGAGAAACACAGGAACTCTTTTCCATTGACTATGATTCGTGGCGAGAAATTATCTCGATTTTTCTCATCAATTGTCCATTAATAAATAGAAGAATGCAGTGGTTCTTTCTGTAACAAGATCTTCTAATTTCACTTCAGTTAATTCAAAAATTCAACGACACTTTAACTAAAGATCAAAAGTTGTAGCAAATCTGCCTTCTTCGAGTAGTAGTAAATCATCATCACCAGAGAGTTCATTTTTTTAACTCGTGTTATAACTGTTATATTATAATTTTCAGATTTTTTCATAATTTGATTTATCAGTTGTTCAGAGTTCATATTGTGAATTACTTCTGATAGCGTTGAATTAAAAAATAGTGAATCATGACAAATAAAAGTCTCAACCTTCATTTAATTTAAAATCATGTCATTACTAGTTACCTAAAAAAATATTATTTCTCTAAGAATTATTATTCTACGTTGCTCAAGCTCTGGTTTAACATTTATTATATTAACTTTATTTGTTTTTACTACTTTAATTTTAATTTTAATTTTAATTCCACAAATGTGTCTGGCGTGGATAACGCAAAATATGTTAATTTAGTGAAATCTTTGTGATTGGAGCGACCTCTTTATAATATCCAATTACGCTTTTTTTTTTCACTTCTATTATGAGGTAAATAGGCAAGTTTGATGAACTTGGACAATAAGATTCAATACTCTTGTCTTTTTTGGACCACCCTAATAAACAATGCAACACTACTTTACTCAACCTCGTTATTATTATTATAAATTTTTTAGGGCAATAGTATAATATAGACTACATCAGCAGATAAATTTGATAAACATTTTATTTGTCTACTTACTCACATGAAAACATCCCGCGCAGCGCGTGGGAGGGAGTAACGGTGCGCTATGAGAAAAATATGAAACGTCATATAGCTACTATAAAAAATTTAGCTACATATTTGAATACATCTTACACTTTCCCTTACTCAAATATGTGGTCCATTTTTTATTTAAATATCACATTCTAAACCTACTTCTACAACATACGTTTCAGGTAAATCTGCTACCATGTCATCAGTTCGTTTATATTCAACACGTAAAATACCCGTTTCTACAGTATCTCCTACTAAATGATAACGTACATCAATGCGTTTTGTTCGTCTATGGTTTTGACAATCTTTTGAGCACTGTGATTATGATTATTAACAAATATTTGTGAAACTGATTCCCAAATTTCACTCAAAAAAATTATTAATAAATTTAGCTTCCTTTGTTGCATCCCCAAGACTGTAATATTCCGCTTCAGTGCTAGAGTAAGCAACAGTTTTTTGTTTTCTTGATTCCCAGTTGACAGTGGAATTACCTAACTTCACAACAAGCCCTGTACATGATTTTCTGTCAATGGTATCCTGCCCAGTCAGCATTTGTATACAGTTTTATATTTTTTCCACTTCTTGTATATGTATGACAGTAATTTATGGTTCCTTTTAAGTATCTCAACACTCTTTTTGCTGCACGCAAATGCTGTATCTGGTCTTTTACACTCAGCTGGCTTTTCTAATTTTAAATCACATTCGTCGGTGTTGAAACCGATTTACAATCTTCCATATTAAACTTGGCCAACAACTTCTTAACATATTCTTTTTGTGATAGCGTTAAGATCTGGTTTTCTTGGTTCATATCAAGACAATGTTTCACAGGACCGAGTACTTTTATGTGAGAATTACGCTGTAATTCATGAATCATCAGCTGCTTCTCATTTCTGTTTTCACTGAATATGAAAAAAAATCATCTACGTACAATGCAATTATAAACTTTTTACCTTCTATGTTCTTAACGTATACACAATGTTCACATTTTGATTATTTGTAACCTATACCTGTTAAGATGCTATGTACTTTCATATTCCACGACCTACTTGATTGTTTCAAACCGTATATGTTTTTCTTGAGCAAACATACTTTATCTTTGTTGCCTGTTTCATAACCTAATGGCTGCTTCATATATACTGTTTCATTTAAATCACCATTTAAAAATACAATGCTCACATCAATGTGTTCAACATCCATATTTTGCTCAACCACTACCACGAACAAAATTCTTAATATTGAATGCCTTACAAGTGGAGCAAAGGTTTCATAATTCTTAATATTGAATGCCTTACAAGTGGAGCAAAGGTTTCATCATAATCAATACCTTGCTTCTGTGTAAATCCCTTAGCAACTAACCTTCCCTTATAATGTACAGGATTTCCGTTGCAATCTGTTTTTAGCTTTTGAACACCCGTTTATTTTTGATAACATTTGAATTCTCTGGACGGTCTACTAATTCACAAACGTTGTTTTTCAATGGTGACTTATATTCGTTATCCATAGCTATTTTCCATTCTACACTATCAGTTATTATGACATAAATTATTCAAAATATGCGGGTTCATCCAAATTAGACATTGTTAACAAAGTTAATTGCGATATATCGTAATCATTTGTCCAATTGGGAGGTTTACATACCCTAATTAGCCTTGTACTTTCGCACAGCCCATCAGAAAAGTTGAAACTTCCGACGTTAACAAATTCAGTTCTACGATAATTTGTTTTCCGCTAAGTAGAAGACGTGTAACTTTTGCCCTTTTCTCCTATTTGGTGTTAGATACGAAGCTGAGAGTTTCAGGATAAGTTATTTGAAATTATACGCAGGTATGCTGCAATTTTGGTTCAGATAGGAGAAGATGGAGGGGAGATATTTAAATTTGATTTTTTAATTTTATCCGCAGCCGCCATGTTGTCGCTCGCTGTACGTCGCCGCGGAACCCGGTATGAAACCGCCGTCGCCCGCATTGGTCGCGAAAGCGCAAAACCCGATGTGTAGCATTCATCAAAATCATAGAACGCAATGTGATGTAGATTTTTTTTGAGGAATTAGATTTATTTTTGAGTAGAAATCATCATTTTTGTTTTGACGGAGAATGCGTGTACATTCGCCGTCATTGCGCAGCACACAGTTGATGTGTCTTACACATATAAGATCTATTGTACAAATAATTTTTACTGTTATATCTTTTGATGTTTGGTAATTGCGATTTGCGCATGCGTGAAGTTGTTTGTTTTTGACGGATTCCATCTCAATTCAGGCAGTTCAAGAACAAAATGTACCGGTCAGGTCATGGATTTTGGTAATTATTTTTCTATGAGTTCCTTATGGAAAATTAAGAGACCCGTATTTTTTATTTTCCCGAAAAAAAATTTCTACTGAGATATTGCGTCCTCAAGTTCATTGTCGGTTATTACTGAAGACCAAAAAGTGGTATTCTGTACTACTTTTGACAAAGCATATCTCAGCAACAAATTAACATAAAGAAGTAATTCTTTTTTTGTCTAATAGATAATTATGTGTAGTTTGTGATATCAGAAGATTGCTCCCATATCGTGTATACAGGGTGTCCAAAAATTGTGGCGACTTTGAAAAAAAATTCGAAAATTACACGATTTCGGAATTTTTTCCCTCCTTTCCGTAACAAAATATATACTTATTGTTTACAACTTTGAGTACGTATGTCTAGGCTCTTTAACGAAAAAATACTTTAAAGAAGTTGTGACTGTTGTTTTGGCAGTAACAACAACGAAAAGTTGGTCGTTTTTGCAAAGTCATTCATATTTGGATGCTATTTTCTTAGAAAATGTATTTTCAAAAAAATTAATTTTTCAGTATAAATTAGCTGTGTGTGTGTTCTAAAAGCTCACCAAGTCTTATGTTCGACCACGCACTGGTGTAGATTTTACAGCTAAAAGTTTCCCCCGAAAAATTGTGTTCACGAGACACGTCGCGGGATATAGAAATTTGACTGAAGATGATGTCTCGGTCGCCGATAATTTATTTCGCACTTTCACGAAGTTCGCAGAACATGTGCTGATATATTAGTTACCATATTTAATCTCACCCTCGTCCTCCTCCTCATTATTATTATATTAATAGTAGTAGGAGGAGAAGGAGGAGTTAGTGTGTTCTCATCCAGGAGGCCATGTATTCTAACCCAGAAGTTTCCAACCCTTACATATTTTCCAGATCGTTAATTACACCAGGCGAGTGCCGGGATGGTACCCTGAAACTAAGCCCTGATGTACTACTTTCCAACATTTTTCGTAACTTCCGTCCAATGTTAAAAGGCCATAAATAAGATAATAATAATTATTATTATACTGCGTTGCTAAGTCGGTAACGCGCTCGCTTTCATTGCGAGCAGTTCCGGGTTCGATTCCCGGTGGGGGCTAAAAATTTCGGTTTTGTCCCAGCATCATGAGAACAACTGGGTAGCTATCTGAATAAAAAGGTAACGGACTCTGGTCTAGAAAGCCAGATTATACAGCTGTGGGAGCCGAGGCGCTGACCACGTCTCACCCGCACGAAAAGCCGTCTGGCCGGATTAAGCCGTTCAGGGCTTCGTGCTACAGAGTTAAATTATTGTTATTATTATACTGCAACTGGATGTGGTTTTGCACAAACAAGTAGAGGTGGCCACTTCTATACAACATACTGTATGTTTCAATGGAAAAAAAATGATGCAATATTATGTGGCCCTTTATTAACAAAAACTAATCCCTAAAGCTAGCCGAAAATAGCTGGACCATTACCGAACGGTTGCAAAATCGGGATGTTCCCTAATGTTAGTCATTGGTTTTCACTGTAAAGATCGGGAAATTCCCTAAGTCCTAAAGAAAACACTTCGTCTTGCAGACATTCTCAAGCAGACCATTTCGAGTGTTAGTGTCATGGAGTGTGCTGTGGGTGGTTAATTTTGCTGCTCATTATCATTGATTTCTCACTGTAATTTTTGTAGTGCCTTCTAATGTTAACTGCATACGTTCTTAAGGTTCGTAGTTTAAAGAACTTGTGTTTTCGACTATAGAGCCTCTTAAACTTTAAACCAAGACTGGAATTTTTGTTAATTTACGCAATCGTGTGAACATGTTGTAAACATATATAGTGTGGCTAGGGTACAGCATGTACAAAGTTGTTGTCACAGTGATGTGCAGAAATATTTAACTTCATTTTTCATCTCTTGCAAGATTGTGGAATTTTCATTTATTCGTAGGAATAACTTTATCGAGGAAGGTTTTACAGATAAGTCTTGAATGAAGAAATACTTGGGCGTTCATGGCCTGTGAAACTACATTGTCAAAAAAAAAAAAAAAAAGTGACCGTTTCAGTGATGATGATGCCTGGCGTATCGTGTAGCAGTGATTAAATAGTTTGTATGCTTTCACAAACATATGTATTCAGACAATCTTTAAGTTGTTTAACCGATTCTATTTTCATCGCAAATCTTTATAATGAGTACGTTTTCAGAATACCGTGTAAAGTGTGCGGACTACGCAAAGCGGCACAAAAAAGTGATTTATCAACCAAAGTCAAGAAAATTTCGTTCTGTTGGCGAGTTAGGACTGGTTAGGGTAATTCAACTTATTTCTGATGCTGATACCTTGTGCTCGCGGTGTGTTGAGTATTATGTAAGTGCAAGAGAAGATCTTCGTGGATCATCTACACCAAATATTCAACCTAGTACTCCAACGTTAATGTCACCTGGTACTGAAGAACAGAGGTATGAAGATCCTGCTGCTTTCACACATTCTTTAAATTTGGCCGCACGAGTAATGGAATTAGACACTAGTCCCATTGTGCCACCGACAAGTCTCAAAAGTCACCAACGAATGTCATATGCGTCAAAAGAACGTCGTAAACTGTCTCAAGAATTTGAAAAAGTTGTCGCGAAAACCGTCAGTTCAGTGTACGATGTCGATCTTACCTAAAACAACCCCAGTCAGTCCCGTTAAGTGTTCTACATGTGTAGCATGGGAAGAAAATATCAATAAAGCTTTTAGCGCAACAATATCTTACAATGAAAAGGTACGACTGGCTACAATAATACCAACTTCCATGTCCAGGTCAAAGGCACTAGAATTATTCCGTTCCGTGACAAAATACTTGATTGACAAGTCAAGAACACTAGTAAAAACCAAAGGGATTTACAGAAATCCCGACCCATACTGTGGCCATCCAACTGATGAGAACACAGTTGAAACAGCTTTGAAGTATTATCTATGTGACGAATTTGACTGCTCCTGTCAAAGCCCAAACAAAAGCGATGTTGTCACTGTAGTAGAAGATGGTATTAAGAAAAGGGAAGTTAAGCGATATCTTACACGATCAATTAAGGAAATATATAAAGTCTTTAGAAGAGAAAATCCAGAATTGAAAATGAGCCTCACAAAATTTTATAGCTTGCGGCCGAAACGGGTTATACCCCAACCCTACAGAGATTTTTGTGTTTGTGTCTGCTGTGCGAACTTTGAACTTGCCGTTATTGCTTTAAACAATCTGAGAAACAAAAGAACTATTAAAGAGGAAGTGTTCCAGGAGCTCTTTTCACTTGTGATATGTTCAATTGGCAGTCAAGAAAGTTGCAAGCTGCAAGAATGTGCCGATTGCCCTGGTATAGAAGGAATACACACGGCTTCTCTGGAATTGGAAGAATTCCAAACAGATGAGGTTTCTTATGCAGTTTGGGAAAACAATGATCTTATAACGAAAACCGTCCAGTTGCAAAGTTTCGTCGCGTACATTGGTGTAGTCACAGTTAAAGTTCTTGTGCATAGAGAAGTGAAGGAAATTCAAAGGAAAGCTGTAGCTACTGAAAAACTTAAGGTGCGTGACGATAGTAGTTATTTACTAATGCACGTTGATTTTGCAGAAAATTGGTCTGTAATACTGCCTGGGGAAATCCGAAGTTACCACTGGCAATCCAATCAAATTTCAATTTTCACTTCAGTTACATACAGCGGCAATGAAACCCGATCGTACGCTGTTGTTAGTGACGATAAAGTACATGACACTGCCCATGCTGTATACGCTATGAAAAAAATTGAGGAGCACGTTAAATTGGCAAGCCACGCAGAAATAATGAAGTTGACTGTTGTGTCTGATGGAGCAGCTAGTCACTTCAAGAACAGATTTCAGTTTCACGAACTAAAAAATCACTCGTATAAATTTAAACAATGGCTTTTCACGGCAGCTGGACATGGGAAAGGACCATGTGATGGCATTGGGGGACTTGTAAAACATTTTGCTACACACCACAATCTCAGCAAAAGCGCAACTCAAGTGATAAAAAATGCACAAGATTTTTCATTAACCGTGCAAGATTATGTACCTTCAATTAAAATTATATTCTGACCAAGTTCGGATGTGGAAGATTTTCGAAAACAGAAAGTGTCCGCGTGGCAAAAGGTTCGTCCTGTTATGGTATTCAGAAATGTCATTGTTTGCTTTCCCAGGACAACAAAATATACTTATCTCGTACCGTTAATCATGATCTCCTCGAACCAGAGAACATTGGGACAAAATATGTTGGGGATGGCTTTGTGCAATTAAATGATATTAAGACAGGTTGTTTTGTTACTTGTCTTTATGACAATGAATAGTGGGTGGCAGAAGTTTTAACGGTAAACTATGAATTTCGTGATGTAACTGTCATGTTTATGTTACCGCATGGGCCTTGTGGAGGTTACAAATTTCCCCCTGAGCACATGAAGGAAGAAAATACATGTTCTATCCCACTAACAAACGTTTTAAAGGTCGTTAATACACCTGTACCGGCAGGCAGCATAGGAAGATCACACAAAATAAGTGTTCTTGATACTGAGGAAACCATCCGTCGCTTTTCATGGAGGACACACTAGTGGTAAGTATTTATTTGTGTTTGTAAGCATCCTAGCATATCATTCCATTACACAATAATTGTTCCATTGCGGTATTAGTGCATGGGTAAAAGAAATTTTGACTCAGCAGTGTTTACCGTCGATCTCATTTTGCGAATCAATGTTGTTCTTTTCTGTTTTTCGATCAGTATAAGTTAACGATGGTAACTAATATATCAGCACATGTTCTGCGAACTTCGTGTAGGTGCGAAATAAATTATCGGCGACCGAGACATCATCTTCAGTCAAATTTCTATATCCCGCGACGTGTCTCGTGAACACAATTTTTCGGGGGAAACTGTTAGCTGTAAAATCTAAACCAGTGCCTGGTCGAACATAAGACTTGGTGAGCTTTTAGAACACACACACAGCTAATATATACTGAAAAATTAATTTTTTTGAAAATACATTTTCTAAGAAAATAGCATCCAAATATGGCGGACTTTGCAAAAACGACCAACTTTTCGTTGTTGTTACTGCCAAAATAACAGTCACAACTTCTTTAAAGTATTTTTTCGTTAAAGAGCCTAGATATACCTACTCAAAGTTGTAAACAATAAGTATATATTTTGTTACGGAAAGGAGGGGCAAAATTCCGAAATCGTGTAATTTTCGATTTTTTTTTCAAAGTCGCCACAATTTTTGGACACCCTGTATACACGACATGGGAGCAATCTTCTGACATCACAAACTACACATAATTATCTATTAGACAAAAAAAGAATTACTTCTTTATGTTAATTTGTTGCTGAGATATGCTTTGTCAAAAGTAGTACAGAATACCACTTTTTGGTCTTCAGTAATAACCGACAATGAACTTGAGGACGCAATATCTCAGTAGAAAATTTTTTTTCGGGGGAAAAAAATACGGGTCTCTTAATTTTCCATAAGGAACTCATAGAAAAATAATTACCAAAATCCATGACTGGACCGGTACATGCCCTGCCTGAATTGAGATGGAATCGCCCTTTTCTAGCTTTTGTGATTGAAGGAATTTTAGTTTGCTTGTTACCTTAGTGTTGGGAGCGTGCTGAAACATTCCTTGGCTGTTTTTGGAATTCGAGTGTACTTGTGCTGTTTTAAAACAGGTGTTTGCTTGAATGGTCGATTCGGAGGTTTTTGTTGTATCGCACCTGTGGTGCTCAGGAGGAGGGAATAAGTTTTTCTTTCTGTCTGCTCCTTGGTTGAAAGCGACGCCAGTTGAATGACATTTTTTATTTAACAACTACTGTTTGTTTCGCTTGTTTTATGCTCACGGATCGTGTATGGAAAAGATATTTTACACAATGACTTTTCCTGGAATTGTTTATGCACGCGTGTTCTTTTAAAATCAAGTATTCGTTTATTTTTGTTTGTACCATTGTTATGCTTGCGAACCTGCTTTTTTGTAGTTTTGCATCCCCCATGATGCTCGCTGGAATTTGAGTATGCAGATGGTGACGGAGCAAGCTGAATCTTAGTTAGAAAGTAGGTCATGACGTTAAACTTAATTTACTTTTATTTTTTTTTTTGTGCACAGTTGTGCTGTAGCTATAAGACACTAGTGAAAGTATCATGCATTTTTACGAAGATCTACGTGCGGATGAAGGCGATGGAGCGTCGGCGGAGAATGTATGGTATTTACCACAGTGCATCTACCTCAAGTTTAGAGGTAGAATTCAGACAGTGATGAAGGATATGTTTCTAGTGCTGAGAAAACTGAAAGTGTTGTACAGAACAGTGAAGTTTCATCTACCACTATATGTTCTAGTGAAATTGAAAATTCATGTGGATGTGTGGTCTATAAGATTGAAGATCAATGTATTTTAGAAGCTATCGAAAATTGCAAATATAAAAACCACTGTCCTTTATTATGTGCTGAATGTTTCTATAATGTACACAATCGCCAGAGACATCATTGTGTTACACGATCTATAGATAAAGAAAGGTCTTTGAGGAGACGCACATATAGACTCATAGTGGATGCTGTGATTTTTTTTTTCATATTTATCATGTCTATCTTACGAAACATGTACATTTTAATACTGTTGAAATTTTTGAATAATTTCTTCGCAATTTACCTTTACTCAGAGTGGATGAAGTAAAGACAATTAATTGAGAAAGACGTTATTGCAGAACCAGATAGTGAGTGAGTGAATTTACTTCTAGGAACTTTGAACAAGTGAACTTATAAAACTGTTTACACGAAATATGTAGCTAATTAAGTGTTTATGTGATTGTGCACAATACTTAGCATTCACCTTGATTTTAATCTTCACATGTTTTACACTGGAGACAAGTTGAATATTGTTCTTTACGTAGGTGTTCAGTGACCTAGTTGAAATTTAAAAAAATCTTCACCCAGACCACCAGAAGGCACTAAAGAAATCAAATTCCAAGAGTGATCGGGTAATATATCGCTTGCAAGGTCTTCAGAAATTAAAATTTTTGGACAAACTCCGGGATCTATTGCTCTGTTCAAAACAGTTAAGACCAACGTTCGAAAATGACTATTTTATTACTATTTTTGCCCAGGCTGTGAGAGTTGAACATAAAGAGTGCAAGGTGGCAACTGAGCTACATCATCGAGCTATGTACTTTGTATTAGAAATTTTCAAGTTCATTCCCGGTAGACCCTTATTGATATTTCGTGGACGCCACTTGTTTCTCAACTATCGTGACCCAAGCTATAGGTAATATTTTTTTTAAATCTCGAAAAGTTTCTCCTTTTCTAAGCTATTGTTGCCGACAATAATAGTTATACTCATCACTAAATACACCTAAATAAATAAGATATAGAACAAACGCGTAACATATTAAAACTCAGGACTTTCCCGTTCTCAATTTTCGATATACATTATCTTTCATTGTTAAACTCAATACATTGTTGACAACATGGTTACATATATCTTACGACCAATCCAAAAACAATCTGGGGGGGGGGGGCATGAGTTCATTTGGCGAAACAAGAATTTTGGTGAATGAAAGCAGCGGCAACATTTGTTTGTGCAATTACACGGTTACAAAATGTGCATTGTTTATATCTGAGGTTTGGCTGTCTTGGAGGAAGGTTTGACGTTCGTCAATAATCGAATACCTTTCATGTTAATTGAACGAAAACGAACATCAGATTTGGACCCTTCAAAAATAGTTTCGGACTGTGAAAAATGTGTTGAAATGTGGAGGCTCTAGCCATTTTTTCTTTTTATTGGGGGGAGGGAAGGACTTACTCTCTGAGGCCAATGAATGTTTGCAGAGGGTGGATGGCATTGTAAACACTACGTTTCAGGAAGGAAGACAATACAAAGGAAGTGCAGTGATGTAAAGTAGTCGGGTTTGTGATAAATACGTCATTGCAATTCGCAGAGATTCGTGTTTTGACCGTGAAATGAGATCAACCCAAGATAAATTCCCTTTTCTCAGAATTTATTAATATTAAAATTTACATTTTATGCTTTACACTTGATGGAATTTTACATGTTGGGCTTCTAAAAGTTATTGATTAAGGCGCATGAGAAATGGCTATGATTCAAATCGCTGTTATGAAGCCACTCTTCGTGATGTTTTCATCAGCACCGCCAGATGAATGCCGAGATGCTATCTTCAATAGAGGCCTTAGCCTCTTGAAAGAAAATTCGAGGGAAGCGTAAGCCATAGTGCTGTTACCGCTCATACAATTAATTTTTTCTTATCCTCAAGTGAAAATATCAAAATAAATATTGCATTATTTCCTACGGTGTACTAAAAAAATGGTACCTACAGAGGCGCTTGATTCACGAATAATTTGTTAAGAGTATGCTAATTGACTTGGTTCTTAAAGTTGGAGAAGAGGTGATGAAAAACTAGAATGATCCGAGCATGGTATCTCTAGGATGGTATTTGAAACTTGCCCATCAATTACAAGGTAAACAAGCTAGGGGTGGTATCGAGACGAGACTGATATCATTTTCGTTCTCGTCACGAAATTTTGGGACAGTCTTGGACTTCGTCTCGTCTCGATCTGAGAATTCCGGTCTTGGTTTCGGTCTCGATTGTAAGTCTGTCTCGACACGTTAGTCTCGGTCTTGTCTTGGTCTCATTTCGAGATTCTCGAAAGACGATAGACCAAACATTTACCGTCCCTTAACTTGTTTGAAATGGATACACAGGCTTTCCGATCTCAGTGCAAGAACAATAATATTTATATGATATTAACATAGTTTGTTAAATTGGGGTTTAGAATAGGAATAATATTCTTAATTAGAGAGAAAAAATATTACAATTTTAAAGTAATATGAAGCTCTAGTTAGGATATATAGAATACGAATAAACGAGATAAATGAAAATATTTCTATTACGAAAACGGATCCATGTTATACCACAAATTGCGAAATTGGTATACGTAACATTTAAGTTTTGTTGTTTCTAAATTATATTTAAATTAACTGAATAATTGTTACGTTAAAATTTAAAAAAAAAGAATACATTTTAGTCGAAATTTTCTACCAGATTTATAGAAATAAATGAACGTACACTGTTAAATATTTTCCTAAGAAAAGCTAGTCAACCATAGCTACATTGGAATTTTCAGTAATCTGGCTAATAAAAGGTATCCATTATTACAGGTCTCAGGAATGTTGGGAGCGAAAGAAAAAAATGGAAGTCTAAAGATTTGAACAGGGTACTTTAGTCAAAAATTCAGCGCCGTACTGACTGCTCTAAATTTCTAGTTAAAAGAAAATAGTTTAGAGTGTTAGAATTGTGTTGCCTGAATCCCGAAGGAGTTGATCCCACGACTTACGCCACATTTTAATCATTTTATGTAATAGTCATTTAGAGTTTGGAATGCCCATTCACTCAAAATATTTCCCATTTCTTTCAAAATAAGAAGTGACAAAATGGCGGCAGCATACTCTTTTCTCATTCTGCGTATGTACAGAACTGAAAATGAAAGATATCCAGATAATCATACGAAAAGTCTGTCTGAGTTTCCCTCCATTACAGTGAAACAACATGAAATATTAAAAATTCTGCGAAACTTTCCTTGGAATTCCTAGAAACGTTGTCATTTTTTTTAACAGTGTACATACAGTACGTGACAAAATTTTTCCTTATTGTGAACTTTTGTACAAACAAATTGAAAGTAGCATTTACCGAACTTCATAGCCACACGAATCAGTTATTTTACAATACTGCTCTTCACTGATTAAAAGAACAAATTCATAAGTATGGTTTACAGCTGCACGTCCGTACATTAAAGCAAAAAGAGAAGAATGAAGTGTGTTCTCAGTAGGCGCTACTTTCAAATAGCGTATTGCGAATCTTATGAACTGAAATAAGCACATTGCTATTTCAAATAAGTCGTGTCATCAGATTACAACAATCCTAGCGACCGTCAATCCAAATTTGACGCCACCCCGCCTAACTTGATTTTTATAGAAGCAATACTGTTTTTTTTTCGAGTGTACAGGCATATTTACGTGATCGGTTGTGCAGAAATTCCTCTGCATAAACTAAGAACTTCCTAAGGAAAACTTTATACAACATTTAGGCTTCAGCAACAAGTGCTGGGAAGCCTTATACAATCGCTATGTCTGTCTGTTGACAACTTTCAAATCAGGAACTACCAGGAATACGAGGATAGTTGAGGTGTCCTGCGACTGAGCTCCGATTTGCTTATTTCCATGTACGTAGAAATATGTTTTGTCTTCATCTTTACTAAGGTACCGATCGGTTATTATTGCAAAAGTCTTTTCATTTTTAAAAAATATAATAAGTAAATGGCGTAAGAAAAGATCTTTATTATAATTTAGACAGTTTGGCTTGCTGAAGTATGCTTTACAGTCTACGGGATCAGTCTAGCAGAGCCTGATATAAGTATCAACAGAAATAAAAGACTATCAGCAGGGAGAAAGCGTGTGGATGAACATTCACAGAAGAAAATACATGTCTGTATTTATCCGTCTCCGAATCAATATTCAAAACTTTTATATTATTATTGAAACACAACAGAAGTTAGTTTGGCATTGATAACTTAACTACGTATCTTAGTCATATTTTTAAACTACAATATAACAAAATTCATCAGAATGTTAAAAAATTTCATCAGAATGAAACTAATTGTCACAAGACTTCTTCTAGTAAGAAACAACATCAACAAAAGCATTAAATTAATATTATCGACATTCATGAAATAAAGCTTATAGTCTCGAGAGGTAAGTCTCGTTCTCGATGTATAAGTCAGCGATATTGGTCTCGTCTCGAGTAAGTTTCGATGCATGGTGTCTCGGTCTTGGTCTCGAATTCGAGACGAGACCAAGACCAGTCTCGCTCTCGGTGCCATGCCTAAAACAAGCACGTGAGAGTTAAAAGTTAGGTTTGAATCTCATTCTTTACAGTGACACGCGTCAAATATTCATCGCTTCTAGCGGATTCTTTATACTGTAGAGAGTGGAAAAGGATTTGGAGTCTATATATCTAGTATCAAAAGGTTCTCATGAAACAAAGATAAAATGTTTCTTTGAAATAATATAAAAAACGAGCGTAGTTTCGGACATAAAAGCGTCAGAAGTGAGAACAGCATCATCATAAATAACGTTATATCTCGACAAATAATGACGTAAACCATATCTTTTAAGTAAATCATTCTCGAAGTTTTACCCACAACATCTATCAAAAGTTTGATTGACAAATGCACATAGTGAATTTCTGAGCGTGCCTTTTGTGTATACGTATATTAGAGTCCGAAGTCGCGTACGTACGTAAAAATGAAAATATTGGCCGGCCAAAAGTGTCCTGCCCCCCCCCCCCCCTCAAAAAAAAACGGCGCCTATGTGCCTCAAGAAAGTATACCACAACACTCGTTTATTAATGCTATACTACTGAGCTACCTCTATTTGAGTCGTGTCCAACATTTAGATTATCCCATATTGACCTTTTTATCAACCTCATTTGTCGAAGGAAACATATACAGATCAGTAGGGAGTCTCTTCCTACGATTTTGCAGTTAGTCCAGAAAAAGACCGGTTTACACTACCAGTGTACACCACACCACACACTACTAGCGCAGCAGGGAAGATTTTACGGTTTTCCCTCACACAATAAAACTTCATAAGAAATTGTTTCCTAAAGAGAACTTCACTATTGACTACGTAGTTTGGAAAAAGCTCAGACGGGTGCGCGGCGATCGAAGTATATATTTATAAATATCTAGTGGCCAAAAAGAAACTACAACATGTTCAAATTGACCACTTAAGTTGATATCAATCTTAATTGCTTCTATCTAAGATTCCTAATGATGTAAGCTATATGACTCAGCATAAAACTATGTTAAACATGTTAACAATAACTAGCGGCTTAAAGTCTTTTTCCTCAAAATAAGACTAGAAACAATTGTTTTTATTTGCGGGAAACCTTAATTATAATTGACATGGTTTAAACAGTAATTCTTGTAAACTTTGCACAAAAAATAATCACCTCACTTCTCAGAAAAAATAATTCAATTCCAAGAAAACTATAAATACTGCCAGTCTTGATTTTAGCACACAGCAACGGAAATTAAGTGTAAGAAACTTTCTTTCCTAAAATTATCTGGTTTCAGTATTTCCAGCTTCAACATAAGAGTGACTATCTTCGCAGCGGAAAGTATTTTTAAAAAGTAATGATACTGTATTTATCATAAATAAACTAAAATATTATAGCATATGTTTATTACTAAAGTATTTCACTCTAAGACTTTCGTGTAAGACTAAAATGCCGAGCGAATCAGATGAGCCAGTGTGTAGGGATTTTAAAGTGATATGAATAACTGCTACTTGGAACTGTTATTTTTATAATAGTTTAGCTAAACTGCTATCTATAACAGAGATTTGTAACATTATAGCGTAAGTTATATGCATCAACCACAGGTAGACATTTTTGGATTTGCCATTTTTCAGTTGAATTTAGACTAAATAATTAAGTAAAAATGTCGAAAATAGTTTTCTATAAAATATGTTTAAAATACGTTTCAAAGTGTACAATAACATACTAAATTTTGGCGGAATAAAATTTTTACTCCCTCACACCTTCTGAACTAGAAAACATTTTCACGATTATTTAAAGTTATAATACTTTAAGAGAAATAACAGTCAGCCAAGATTCTTACAACACTATAGTTTACAATGTTCTCTCTGTTTCCTGGTATTTTCATTTCATAAACATTAACAAAAATATTGGGGTCGCTTTCCAAAAATTTGAAAAAGGTATGTTGTGCTAGTTTATCAGCTATAGTGCCTCCGTCTCGGTTTACAACTACCACCGGCGTTTAGGGTATTTCTCGCCGGTACATAAAAGTTACCGTTCTCCGTTGGCATTCGCTAAACCTCGGGCGTTAGGCGTCCCAAGCAAATGTCTTAGCAAGTGGTTATAGGCGCTCAGTCATGTCTTTAAGTTGGGGCAGTATTATTTGTGGATGTTTAGGTGTTATTTTAGCAAATTTTTGTTATTATTATGTAAGATAAATGTTATATATTTCTCTTGCTTTTATTCTCGTCCCATGTTAATTTGCTACTCAATCAACGCTAAAGCAACAAATAAAAGCTTATGGGTAATGCATATTTTTATTTTTTGATTTCCATACGAAATAAACTATACGAAATAAACCTTCAGCGATTTCCATCACAAAACAATATGTTCCCCGAGCTCTGTAGGTGCGATACAAGAAGAAAACTTTGCGTCGTACCTGCCAACTTCCTACAAAGCTTTTGAAATTTCTATTACGCACACACACACATATATGCCAAACATTATATGTGTCATAATTGTAAAGTATTATCTCATGGACCTCTGAACATGTTCCGACCTACGAAAAAGTTGCCTAAAAGCCATAAATAAATAATTAAATTATTTCTCTTGAATCGGGTGCAGTGCATAAATATAAGTTCTTAGAAAATATACTTCTACCCAAAACAACATAAAGAAAAATATTTCAGTCTGGTAGGTAAACAACAAGTGTACAAAAAGTAAACGATACTATCTAAAAGTGTATATTCCAACAATAATTTGAAACAAATAATATTGCTCGCTTCAAATAGAACTGAACATTTGCTTCTGCTGCTGGGGGTTCTCGGTTCGATCTTAGCTTATACCATGTAAGCTTTCTAATGCACAACAACCTTTTGCACAGGAAATGACAAGCTTCCTCCCACTTTCTTCATTCCACCAATTCTCCCATCATCATCCCTACGGCCTGAGTCAAAGTTCTTTAAAGACCGTTAATAAACAATATTTCGCTAACAACATATCATTCAACGTTTTTGACTGGTTCTATTTTTAAGTGAACCCTGCGATTTTTTAGTTTAGAGATCCTGCACAGCATTCACAAACCAAATATTTTTTACGAAATAGACCGAAACATAATGATCCATGCTAGCCAATTTCATACACCGCCAGTAGGTTTGATTTCTATTCAATAAAATAATAAAGACCGACTGCATAGCCGTGTATGTGCAATAATGAATCCAGTAATTTTAAAACCAAATTTAAAATCCAAAAATATTCAATTAACAAACTCACCTAATTTCACAACTGTTCGTTCTAACTGGCGACCTCCAACAATTCGATCAATAATAATTTGGAAAATAAAAATTATAGTGTTAGTATCTACATAGTAGTCTTATATCAAACTAACATTAGAATATTGTTTTCCAAAATTAAAAGCTTGTATTCTACGAAGGGGTTCAATAAAATAAGTTTGGGATTCTGCGCGTATTTTTAGTTTGTGGGGAGGGTCTTCCATAACTTGATAAATTTTGCGCATAACACAGCCGCGTACTAGTGGAACTGATAAATATTTTAAAAATCAAAGTGGTCCTATTTAATAGTTACAACAAGCGTCTCATTATATTCCCATTCTGTTGAAAAAGCAAGAATTCGGAATGATTTAGCAACAAGTGTATAACAAATATAGAAGAAGTATATTTCCCTATTTCTCTTAGTATTACCATCTCTAACTACTAATACTTGGCTTGCAATCTTGTTCAGGGACCTGCCGAAATTTTTATTTTCAGGACTACAAAATGGAGTCTTTCACATGTAATGAAAGAGTATGTATTAATCTTTCACAGTACTCCAACTCAAGTCTTATTAGATCTAGTCTAATGTCAATCAAATTTCAAAAAGCCTAAATGAACCACACCTCATTTCATAGCATAAGTTAAATACGTGTATCCCCGCACAAGCTATATTTAATTCCAAACAGCTTCTGTGTATAATTACTGAGAAACATAAATGCTAATGATCCCGGGTTCGGTTTCAGGGATTTTTTACAAAAACTTTGAGTACGAAATCAACATTATGATGCAATTCACAAATTGCTGTCAATAAAAATAATAGCAATCAAACTGTTCTCTGAAAATGTCACCTCAACTTTCAACTTTCACCTATTAGAATCAAAGTGTGCTTCGTAACTCTCAAACAGGTTCAGAATGTAAAAATGAATAAACAGGACTATAACTAAAAAATATGCATTCTTCCCCATTAACATAAAAAATATTTAATTTCCAAGCAGCGCGAACACAAATATCCACTTCCTTAAAAGGTTAACAAAAGCACTGGTAAAATCCCTATTCGTTCACTTAGACGTTAAGAGCAAAAGCTACTTTTGGGCAGAACATCCATCATCACCATCATTTTTAATAATTTAGCAAGCATTCCCATAGTCTGTATTAAGAAACTGTAGACAGGCAAGTTCTGAATTCAATTTCCGGCGCTCAAATTTTAGTAGAGTTTGTCTCTACAACAAGAGATAATCTAAATTATTACGAATCAAAAATTCGCGAACGCTTGTGATGGCTCACCATCCCTTCTCGACGATATTTTAGGCTTCCGATTGTCGTACGTGATCCATTTTTTATCACTGTTTATGACACGTTTCAGAAATGGTTCGTTTTCATAGCGTTTCTGCAGCGCATCGCAGATGTTCATTCGGTCTATCATGTTTTTGTCGCTCAACTCATGCGGAACCCATACATTGAGCTTCTTTTTGTAGCCAGCTTTGTGTAAATGGTTCAACACAGTTTTGTGGTCAATGCCTAGCTCCATACCAATATCGACACTGCTGATATGCTTCTTGACGTTTTCAAGAATTTCATCAGCTTTTCAGTGATTGGACGACCAGAGCGTGGCTCATCTTTTACATCAAAATTACCAAAACGAAAGCGAGCGAACCATTTCCGCGCAGTAGATTTCGATAAAATACTTTCTCCGTACACAGCACAAATTTTTACACGTGCCTGCGCAGCGTTCTTCTCTTTGTCGTAATAATATTGCATAATATAGTTCAATTTGACATTACTCTTATCCATTTTCACACGCAAACAACTTTCCAACCACTGGACCAATTTCGCTGTTGTAATAGAATTACAGATAGGTTGTGTAGGATTTTTCAAATCAAAATATGGGATCGTATTCACGGTAAATCCCTGATAGAGAAAACCGAAGCAATTTAAACTCCAAACTTTGTTAATATAATAGATATATTTAAAAAAAAAAAAATATGAACAAGCAAAAAATAGACTTTTGTAGTACAGTCAAAAAATATCGAAAGATTTGCTTTTAGGAACTGTAACAAGAATATTAGTTCAGAGACCAAGCAGTATCGTTTGTTTTATGAATTGTTCAATGCGACTGATTGAAACAATTTGCCAAAGAAAATTTATACTTAGCTTTCCTCTGGGCAGAGAGATGAGTATAAGTCTCTCGCTCAACGCTGTAGTGATTCCTATGAACGTACTAGGAGTACTGATAATTTTGGCTTTGAAAACGAAGTTTTTATGTAAAGCAAAGTGAAATCGATATTGGAAAAATAGCTACTGAACTAAAGTTAAACAAGTCTTAATTCTGGTTTAACCTTGGTGAAGCGATAGCTGGTTCCGAAAGTGAGTTTATTTAGATAAATATATCTCTTGTTATTCTTATCCACAGTTCCTCAAAACATCACAAGTTGAACTGTATTGACAAAGTCAATGTCACCATTAAGAAGACCAACATTTAAAAGCAATAACAATATACTAGGATGATATACAAATATTCATTATGGTTTTAAAACTAACATAGATAAAGTCTACAAAAGGTTATTATACAATAGCGACAAAAGAAATAGATATTTCGTTTTTAAAAACAAGTAAGATAATATCTATACTCGGAGACAATCTAACAGAGAAAGTTTTCTTTCTGGTCTAGACGAGATCACTTTTGGTTGCTGTAGGCTTGTTTTCAAGGTTTACGTTTCATGTCCTAAATACATGAGTTGTTTTGGGACGATAACAAATAATACTAGTCTTTTCTAGCTTTTTGTGACCTCGCACGTAGACCTATTTACAGAGTAGCAATCAAGGGCAGATTTAAGATACTTCCTATAACAAAAGTTGTGTCTGATACACTTATAATAAAAAGTATTGCACTTCAAAAAAAAAAAAAAAAAAAAGAACGCCGTATTTTAACTTTATATTACACTGTTTAAACAATCACAGAAACGCTCGAAGTGTCACCTTTCCAACGAGCGTTTAGTGGTGGCGCTGCGATCTGTTTCCTGTGGTATTTGCAATTGACGCCATCTATCGGGGCAATGCCACGAACGTTTTTCCAGACCCAGTATATATGGTGGTAAATGAAGTTACATTCACTGTAAATGCGTAGGCCTATACAAAGTATCGAATTTACCAGTATTTCTGCTACTACAGGGTTTCAGGTCAAATCTGAGAGAGTACATTATCAGACGCTTCTGGTATATACGTTGATACTTTCTTATTCTTAAAGTATACTGGCAAAATGGCAACGTTTTACTTTTAAACTTGCTTAAAACAATTTTATTACAAGTTTTTAAATTAAAAAATGTTAATTTTTACTTAAGTGACATGCGGCAGAAGTTATCAGGGATAACTGATTCTATTTAGTGGTAGTAAACGAAGGTGCCTAGAAAACTAGATTAATTCTGTTCAAAGGGCATTTTCGACATACGAGGGTCGTTCAATAAGTCCTTAGAAAATCCAAGAGATAACACTGGTAGAATCGAAAGAGGTTTGCTCTTAGTAAGCGTCATTTCTTACTATATCCATCATGTGTTTTAATTTCCATAGCAACAAACTTTTGTTTATATAGAAGAAATAAAAATGGAAAAAAAGTAGTTTCGTGCGGTGATTAAACACTTCTATTTAAAAGGTTTAACACTGAAGGAGATCAAAGCCGAGTTGGATGAAGTTTATGGCAAATCTGCTCGTGTGTTTGCGACTGTTTAGAATTGGGTAAATGAGTTTAAACGTGGATGTAGAACCACAAATGATGAGCATTGTTCGGGACGTCTAGTGGAAGTGACTTCCTCCGAAATGATTGGCAAAATCCACGATATGGTTTTGAGTGATCGACGAATCTTAGTGCGCAAAATAATTGAGGCCACAGGCATATCACAAGGTACAGTGCTTTCAATTTTGCACGAAAAAATCTCGGCTAGGTGAGTGCCGCGTTTGCTCTCAGTGGAGTGGAAAAACTGGTGTACACCTGCGCAGTTTCGATGGCGAAAATTATGGAATTAGAGTTCGAATTATTACAACATCCACCGTATTCACCAGATTTGGCCCCCAGTGACTTCTTTTTATTTTCAGACTTGAGAAAATTTCTCGGCGGAAAAAGATTCACGTCGAATGAGGAGGTCATTGTCCAAAGAAATGCCTATTTTGAGGACCTTTCGGAATTCTACTTTTTGGACGGCTTAAAAGTGTTGGAGAAACGCTAGGAAAAGTGTATTGTGCTAAAAGGAGATTATGTTGAAGAATAAAAGAAAAAATACCTAAAATAATTTGTTTTTCTATCATTTTCTAATGACTTATTGAACAACCCTCGTAGCTTTATTTTTTCACCTCAGTTGCTTTAACCTTTTAGCGAAGCACCAGCCGTTTCTGTTTTTAACGTATTCTGCTCCCTGGTAAGGAAAAGGAACACACTTAATTTTATGTAACTAGCACACAGAAACAATTTTCAATTATAATGGTACTGTCCTATTTTAAGTAAAAAAATAATTAAAAATCAAGAACCGGTTAACTAATTTATAAATTGACAAAAAGTGTTGTTATCTTTGTCTTTTAATTATTTATATTGCGAATGAAAAAGTATAGTAGTTGTTGTTTTATATTATTATTATTAATAATATGACATCTCCATAGTGTAATTTTTAAAAACATGTATTTTCTTTTTTTTTTTTTTTTTAATTTTAAAGAACAGACAGATCCCAAAGTTTTTTTGGTTGCATAAAAGGAAAAGTTGCAAAAAGTTCCTTTTTTGGTGACCAGAGAACAGATTGTTATAAAACAGCAGAATCACCTACCTTTTTGTTTTGGGAATTCTTTAAAACAGTTTATATAAACAATTAAATTCATAATCTTTACTTATAAATTATCATTCTTATTATTTGTTTTAGTAGTAGTGATGTTAGTTGTTGTATTAGGAAGAAGAAAAGTAGAGAAGTTTTAAAATCCACAATTGTTACTGTCTTAAAAAGCAGAAACTATAGTAAGTTTACACAATGAGGGAAGTCTGTTTACGTGAAAATGTAATTAATTAGATTATAACAATGTGTTGTATAACAAGGTGCTTTTCACTCAGCAGGAAATATAACTGCAAAGTTACTGTTGCGTGGTTATAATTTTTTTGTCCTCTATTTCGTTCAGTCTGATGATCTTCCTGCCCATGAAAAGTTAGATTTCTGGTTGAATTTTCCGTGTTCTTCGTTCATGGTTGGTACAATGGCTCATCGAGACACATTCGCAGACTTATTGTCGGGAGGAGAATTAAGTTCCCGATCTTCAATTCAAATTGATGAATTAACGTGTGACTTTTCTCAGGTAAGTACTTTTTGCATGTATTACTTTTCGTTATTAAGCTAAGTATTGTTCAACCGATATATTGTATTCAGAGGTTGACAGTCGTCAGCTTGGTAAAATTATGTATTGTTTTTATGGGTTGTGGCACGAGTTTCCGAAGAGAAAGAAAAGATTTAAAATGTTATGAAGTAATTGTTTTGTAGTATTATGCAATTTTTTTTACACTGATTTATGACATTGTTGAAAATTCGTTCAATAGAATCTTGGATGAGGAATTAGTAAAACTAATTGAGCAGTGAAAACAAATGTTCTTTTTTGCTTTTAGGGATATGTTTAATATAATAGGAATATTGTTTTGTTTCTAAAGGAGTAGAAGAATCTTTTCTGTAAAAATTTATGTATATAATGTCAGATGTGCGAACTATTTGATGTATTAAGCATATAGATAAGATGAACGTAGGTTTAATCAGATAGAAGCACCAGATTCATTATTAATTCAGAGAAGTCTGAATTTTAAAATAAATGATACGTTAAAAACTACTACCGAATCTTCTTGTGGTCGACTTTTCGAGTCCCTCTTAAGTTCTTACTTAGATAGAGTACTTCCTTGGTCAAGCTTCGCCCCGTCAAAGTACAGCTTATAAGACTTTTGATTATACATGGGGCACCTTGGCAACTTGATGTATAATTTTCAACAGTTAATATCATGGTCTTCGAGGGAGTAATAGTCCCGAAGGCATTCTTGATGTAGTGTCGTCTTCGGAGTATATTTATCAACAGGTTGTTTGAAGATGCATCATGCTTTCAACGTGGCATTCATTTAACTATCACTCATAATTTCCACAACATTGTCACCGTTCAGAAGTCCTTTCTGAAAACTAAGTTTCTATTTGCTTGAACTAGAAATAGTAAACGCTCTTTTGTTAAACAGTTTCCTATGTAAACAATTCATCTGATGGTTTTTGCAGAAAATTACTGTTCAGCCTTTCGGCTTGACTGTTAAACCATTAAGTGAAACTACTACGTAAAGAAAGTTTGAGACGATAAGAAAGTTTGTAGTAGCTTCTAGAAGTAAATCCATCTATTATATAATAATGCCGTACTCGTTCAGTCCAGTAAGACTTTTCTTTTTATTATAAATACATCTTAGTTTATATTTGTAATGACCGATATACCTATTTTATCGAATATGTATGTTTTTTTCCAGGAAATATTGTATCTGTAACTGAGCGAAGCCAACTTGCATTGTTTTATGAAAGATAATTTGGTCACTTAAACTAAACAGTAACGTGGAATGACCTGCGTAGGAATCGAACTCATAAACACAAAAATGTTCAAGAAACAATTTAACAATTTATTGGTATTTAAGCACAGGTTAAGTTTGACAAACTACAACAATTTAGTACAGCTGCTTCTATGCTTAGAAGCCTTGTTAACTGATATCCAATAAAGACAAAATATTTGTAAAGTCCAACAAGTTACTGACTTGTAGTATTTGTCTTGATTAACAAGTATCAAGCAATTTCAAAGTTCTTTCAGGCAATGAAGTATAAAACAGAATTACTCGAAGATTATAATGCCAACAGGAATCAGAGACAAAAATAATAGTTACCTTCTGCGAAAAAGGGGAGAGTGAATGCGACAATTCTCTCCCGTACAGACTCTTTTATGATTTCAGAATTGTACACTTTGAGCCCCAGCACGTGACTGACTGACTTGTCACGTAGATCACTTCGCCTTAACATATGCTAGTTACAAAACCTTTTTTAATATAATTTTTACTGCACGTGGAGGGCTAGCCTCTTAACAGAGTACTCTCACAAAACAATAGTTTTATTCATAAATATTACACGTGTATTTAGTTTGGCACGAGGCTAATTCTCTTCTGTACTTTTACTCAAGAAAAGAGAAGAAAAGGACATGGTAGAGAACGTCTGAAGGTTATTGAATACATTGAACAAACACCAAGACATTTATCTAAAAGCCATTTACTCGTGCGACCTTTAACCTAGTTCTCTTTGCTTGAGTCTATCTTTCCAAAACCAAATATACGAAAAGCATTTTTATACCGATGTTTCATCTCTTTCCTAAATTCTACCATAATGTCATATATTTAATAAAACACCCAAATTAATATTTATACACAATATTTACATTTGTCATCCACTCTCCAAATTGTTTTATTACCTGGGTAGGTGGTAGGGGTGATTAATGATTACAGGTGAAGACCGCATAATAATAATAAAAATAAAAATGATAAATTTATACAGTAAACCCCCATTAATACGACAGCATATAGTTTATAAACGATTATGACGTCATGACAAGTGAAAACCTCGTATATTTCTAAGAGTTTTTGAGTAGCTCAAAAGATGACAGCACCATTACTGTTCCAATAGCTTAACTACTGAATTATTTTAATTAACAAAGAATTGAGATCTTTGATAGTTCTAAACAATTTTAGTAATGATTAAATAAATTGCGTTTTAATGTTTTAAGATTTTAAACATTTAAAGAGCAATAACTAACGTTTAAATATGAATGTACGCAATGAATTAATTAACGTATGTGATTGTATAGGCGGTAAACGTTCTTGTGAGCTAGAGAAAATTGTAGAGGAAAAGAAATTATTTTATAAGCAATAAACTTCTGAAAGTCAAATCCTGTCTTTTCTTGATGCATATAGTTTCAGGGTGTCTGTCTACTAGTCATAGTTTCAGGGTGTCTACTAGTCTGGAAAACCTGGAAAGGTCAGGAAATTTTATAATTTTGGAAAAATCAAGAAATTTTTGGTATATTCTGGAAATTTTGTGTAAAGTTAATTTATTTTATTGCTTTCACATTTTATCTGCACAGTGTTTGGGAAATAAATTTTAGCTACAGCAGAAGTCATCATACAATGAAGGACTTCTGAAAGGAGTTGGCAACCCTTGCGTCTGGAGCTCGTGGTTTCTGATCTCCACGTTAAAAAATGATCCTCATGTCCAGGGGGGGTGTAGCTAGGCTGTTACAACCGGTGCTTCACACCGGGGACCCCATAATGAGGACCCCAATAAAGTTCTAAATAACACTTGTTCTATCCTGTTGTTCCTAGTAAAGCGGTGAGTGAGTGTCTAACTTTTTAGACGAATAAAAAGCTAAATTAAACGATTAACATCTCATTACTATACCATTGCTCTTCAAAGTTGTAAAGCCAAGTATTACGTATACATAATTATTTTACGGTATATGGGTCACTCTAATTTGTAAAATAATGCGTACCTATATTAAATTTAAAACTCCTGAACAACAACTGAAGCAGAGAAAAATCGTTCAAAAGAAAGAAAACGAGCTGCTGCAGAGTTCGAAGAAAAAGAAGGAAAAAATCCTTGAGAAAGGCAGCAAAAGAAATCAACAAAGTTGATGAACACATGCAAAATATTAAGCGAAAGATCCAGTAATAACGTGATCATAATTGGAGATGATATGTAGATTTTAGTATTCTAGATTATAAGGATATTTGTATTTAGTATTCTGTATGGAATACTAAATACAGAATACTTTTATAATCTAGAATACTAAAATCCACAATGTTTGTCAGTATTTGTATCTCGCAACGACATTCTTGTTAGTATCCACATATATATATATGTCTATTGTCGTGAATTGAATGTATTAGCCCTACTTCATGTCCTGGAATAATAAAAATCCAATGTAAGTAAATCGCTTGAATAGTCCAGTTTATGTAACTGAGTGTACCTCACAAGTACATGGTATGAAACGTAAAATCTTTATACGCATTTTTGTGTATTCTCAAGCATATTTTGTCATTCATACTTTTTGTAATAAAGTTAGTTGTATTGAATCAAGGAGAGGATAGGGATGGCTATAAGGGGAGATGGGAGGCCATCAAAAATACATTGTATTTAACAATATTGTTCTTGCCAGGGATAAATACATATTTTAGCTTTGTTCGTATATTTATAATAGCTGTCGCATCTAAGTGAACCTAAAGATATTTGCGAATAGATATTATAAAACTACAAGTTGCTAGAAAACAGAGGTTACTTAATTTCACTAAACTATACTCTGTAAAATGTTCTGTTTTGGTCTGGAAAAGTCAGGGAATTTTATTTGTTTGAAATAGTAGACACCCTGAGCTTGCACTGTATTGGGCTTCTAGCTCTTTTTAGTATAAACTTAATATTTCGTATTGACTTCTGACTCGTGTCGGTAGCTGTACGAAAGTTGACCATAGCCCTAGTAGTGTTCATAGAGAGGGGCATGTTAACTTCTCGACGCGAATAGTTTCTGGTGAAGGCATCGTAGCTTGCTGTTTCATTTCGTCATATCCGGAAAATCCAGTGAACTGCAAGTTAGACCCTGGGATTGATTGATGCAGAAAATTCATATAAGCACAAGGAACTATAGGTGGTATTTGCTGCATTGAGAGTCTCCACATTAAGAGTAACATTCATTACAGAAAATGACGACCATCGAAGGGGCATCCGATTCTGAAGGAAGGAAGGAGCGAGCATAGCTTAAGTGAAGAAGATGATGATGTTATTCAGAGAAAGAAAAGATCATCAGAGCGTGGAGCTGTGTCAAGAAAGACAGATAGGTTTCAGGAAGAACGTAGGTAATAGGAAAATCCTATGGAAGTCCCTAGTGAAGGTAATGACAATGCTGAACAAACATGTTTTCAGGATATAATAAAGTGTAATACTTTTATGGAAAATCAAGGAAATAAGAAAGGGAAAAGGAAGAAAAGATAGAAAAAGGAGAGAAAAGGAAGAATGGCAAGAAAGACTAAATGAAATGATATTGGAATCAACCAGAGAATCAAAAGAAATGATTCAGCATTGGATAATCGTTTAGAGCAGTATATTAAAAAACAGATGGTCGTATTTATAAAGTAGAAGATATATTAGAGGGACATAATCTGGAACTGTTAAAATGCAAGCAGTCCAATCAGATGTTAATGATTTAAAGTCAAATTTTCTTGAGATTAAGGGGAAACGAGTATATGTCCACAGAGAACCTGAAAGATGTGCTGAAGACCCTGAGCAAGTCTTAATAAATGAGAGAGTTCAAATAAGAGATGAAACCACTAGATTTCCTGCCTCCGAATAAATCATAGATATGTCTCCGCCGGAGAGGAGAAGGGTGGAAATAGAATCAGAACCAGGTACTATTAGTCACGATTCTAGTGATATCGAGGAGAAAGGTCAAAGAAGTGAACTCGGATATAAGTGGAAAGCACAATTTGTGACAAAATTATTGCGGGAAATTCCTAGAATAACGGGAAGAGAGCCCTCTCCTAAAGATTTGAAAGACGTACCAAAGTGGTGTGGAGATTTGAGTGAAATCAGTCCTACAGTATATTTAAGGGATCTAACTAACTATTTAGCCTGTATTAAAATAAATCCAATGACCCAACTAATGCTATTACATAAAGCAATGACAGGACCCGCACTCGGATGGTTACAACTAAATCATCCTAAAGTATAAACTTACATAAAGTAAGATTTCTGTTACTTGTTTTTGGAGGAATTCGCTAGTCGTAAGAAAATAAAGGAGAGGAAGCAAGTACTGAAAAGGAAAAGGATTGATTGATCCAGTGTAAGCAGTTACGAAAGTCAAGTGTATTTGTTAATCAATTTAGAAATATATATGAGACAATGAGTGATCCAGATTTACTCAGAACTGTTATTAAGATGCTTCCCAGACGTATGAGATATGAATTTGCCACTGAAAAAGTGGAAGTGTTTCTGAACTATATCCGGAAGTTCGATGACATTAACATGGAGAGATCAGATGCCAGAATTACAGTGAATCAAGAGAAGGTCTTCTGAATTCCAAAGATATAATATGAATTTCAGTCAGCAATGTAATAAATATAGATCGGTTAATCAGGTATCGAACAATTCTAATGGAGGTAATGGACAAAATAGAAATAGAACCACTTTCAGACATGAAAATCGTAATAGAAATCAAAATAGTGTACAAGTAAATTATTTTACCGAATCCGTAGCTAAAAAAGAAGATATAGTAAAGAAAACAGAAATCGAGGACCAAGATCGCAGGATGTAATACAGACTAATACAATGAGATATGAAAACAGTGAATCAACAGTACATTATAGTAAACCTTCAACAACTCAGGTAAAAGAATTGCCCTGAGTCTTTTACCTGAACAGACTGAAGGGCCTATAGAAGAAAATTTTCATAAAACACAAGCCTCTGAAGAATAAGACAAAAGGTTTTCAGCATTGACATATTCTATAAGGAATCTCAATCAAAATTGCATTATTATTTAAATATAAAAGTATTTTTAACGAAAGACCAAGCAAGCATAAATCTTTTATGTACGATTTAAAACTAGGAAAATGCAATCAATGCCAAGATACCACACTACAAACGTGAAGCTGTGAGAAAAGAATAGATAATTGAGAAAGATTGGGTATAACTGAACGAGCGAATAGTCCCCATAACAATACGCTCCATGTAGTCAACAAAGACGACGAATCGGTTAGACCAGTCCTTGATTTGAAAGTTTTAAATAAGTATGTCGAATGTCCACGAAACCAAGTAGACTATGTATCCTACCTTCTATCCAGCTATGCGGGAGGAAAATACTTTTCAAAACTCGATCTATCTCTTGCCTACTTTCAAGTAGAATTATCGGAAAGGAACCGTCTATACACTGCGTTTTGTTATGGGAACCAACAAATTCAGTTTAAGAGACTTCCCTTCGGCCTTGCAAGTTCTGTTGCCGTTTTCATCGCAATGATGAACTCCATGTTTGGACTGGAAACTGAACGTTGGATGAAGATTTTTTATGTGGATGACGTGTGCTGTATTACCCAACCTTTGAGGAGCATTTAATAAGAATTGAAACCATTTTGAAGACTGCAGAATTTTGCATTAAACATTAAATTAAATAAGTGTAAATTTGCATTAAATCAAATAACTTCCCATGGACATATTTTTAATGGTAATGGCATAACTATTGACCCACAAAAAATTGAGGCAATTTGAATTACCCCTGACCTGTAAACAAGCGACAACTCCAGCGCTGGATCGGGTTATGCAACTGGCGACAGAAATTCATATCGCAGTTGCTATATGTCTCCCTAATGTCTCCATTTTACAAATTTATAGAGCAAGAACAAGCATTCGTGGAGATGAAGAAAAGGTTGGCGAATATCAACCAACGCTTGTCCAACTAAATTTCAAGGAACCATTTTATATCGTAGTAGACGCTTCATCCGTTGGTATTGCCGGGGTATTTAGGCCAAGGAAAGACCATAATTCAATATACCAATCTTGCCGTAAAAGATGTAGAACGTCGGTACTCTGTTACCGAAAAAGAGTGTTTAGCCATTGTCTATACAGTTGAAAAATTTGCTCAATTTCTAAAAGGTAAACCATTTACTATATACACCGACCATTATTGTGTTCGATGGTTAAGAGATGCTAAACAGTGGAATGCACGTATATTCCGATGGCCCCTAAAATTGCAAGAATATAATTTCTAAGTTCATTATATGCTTGGTGAAATTTATAGAGTTGCTGATGCCCTACGTCGAGCACCCGCAGACTATGTTTAAAAGGTTCATTATGTAAATATCAGTATAGCGGATATAATTTTTCTTATGAGGAAGATCAAACTTTGAAATCAATTACTGAGGAAACGAAAACCACAGCCAATGTGAGGAAAGCAAGACGAAGTAAAAATGGGAAGGTAATTTATTATATACTATGTTTTGAAAAGAAAACCTGTGGAAAGTAGTGCTCCCTCGCAAGAATGTTAAATTGATTCTTCGCCAAAACCATAATTTAGTGGACTATTTTTGTTTAAGAAAACATTAAAGACTATACGTAAGCATTTATATTGGGATGGAATGAGACAGGAAATTAAAGATCATATAAATAATTGTACCGACTGCTATGAGACTAAACCGAATCAAATCAAACATAATTCAAAATTGTATCGAAAAGACACTTGATATGATTTCCATTGATTTGATTGGTAAATTACCCCGATGTGAATCCTTCTCGTATATATTATCTATAGTGGATGGGGCTAGTAAAGTTGTGATGCTGTATGCTCTACGACGGGCAACCACAAACGAAATCATGAAAAAATTAGAAGAGCATTTTAAACATTATGAGATCGCGAAAGATCCTTTCTGATAACGGATCGCAATTTACGTCAACAATGGGAAGAGTTTATGCAATAGAAAAATATACAGCATATTTTAACTTCAGCGTATAATCCACAATCAAATCCGGTTGAACGGTACAATAGAGAAATCGGCAGATTACTGAGGATTTATTGCAATAAAGATCATAAAGAATAGAACCAGTATGCAACTCGTATTGTGTACGTCATGAATAACACCGTGTCAGAGTACCACAGTCTACCACCACAAAAAGCGTTTCTTAGCCTACCATGCTCGACTTCATAAGTCGAATTTTGGACGTACTGGATGTAGCTAATATAGCTGGTCGAGATAAAACTAACTCGGCAAATGAAAACTTCAAACAAAACAAAAGGGAAAGACGAAATAAAATTTTATTCTTTGGTATGTAGGAAATTACATGTAGAAAATTATGCTGTAACTTGCAAAATAGCCAAATTAATTAAGCTATTTGAAGGCCCTCTTATTGTAATGAGATTATATCGAAATGTTGCTATCATAATTTCGTTATACAATGATAACCAAAGACAAGGAAATGTGAGGTTATTGAAATTATTTCGATTCACAAAAGAAAAAAATGAACTAATAAATAATTTTAAATTGAAATTTCCTCCTACTCAGACTGAAAAAGGAAATTTAATAATCAAAATAAGAATCTTATTTTGAGTGAACATAGAGAAATAACAAAAACGTATACCCTTCTCGTAACCATATACCTATTAGTATTAATGATGTAAAAATCAATGCTCTTATATACACTGGAGCTACTTGCTCGTTGATATGGTATAATTTCTTTTTGAAGTTGAAACAATGTCATTCTTCTATGAAATTAGATACAATAGGAGTGGAAACAACTAAAATTAAACAGCTGATGGAAAGTTCATAAGAATCAAAAAAGGAATTCTAATTACTAACATTTGTCTAAGTGATAAATATTTCTTAAATATTGAATTTCATGTCCTTAAAAATTGCCCAAAATTGTAATTTTTAGTGAGAATTTCGTAGCTTCTTTTCAAGATATAATACTAAATTACCATGACAATTCTCTCACTTTGATTAATCCTAATATACAGTTGAAATACACATTAAAAGACAAGGATACGTTGAAAATGAACATATCCTTAATAAAGAAGTTCAGCTAGAAGCAGGTCGGGACTCCGTAGGTCTTACTAGTGATGTAAAAAACCGGAAAAATTGACTGGCGGGAAAAAACAGGAAAAATCAGTTTCGATTTTGTTTTTTTGTTTTTAATTTTTTGTGCTACTTTGGAAAATAAAGTGGTTTTACTATTCCGGGCCCCTGAAATTATATGAGGATTAATGAAATAGTTAAAATGTTCGTTCTTGTTACAAATATTCATTTAGTATAATAACTTCTTTATTGGGACACTCTCCATCAAAATTTACTTGCATTATGGAACTTTTCTCAGCCTGAGCCAAAGATGCGTAAAGGTCATCAACCAACGGTTCATTTCTCTCGTGTACAAGAGCGATAATGAGATAAATTGTATTCGTAATGTAAACAGAAAATTTGTAATACATATTTTTAGCGTAAGTAAATTTAATTTTACCAAATTGAAACCAGAAATGCATAAAATGTGCTAAGTATTGAATTTTCGTGATTAAAAAGCAATAAACCAATTTCGTAAATGAAGCCAGTGTTCTTTTTCCTCGCGGATAAAAGTTTTTTTATTATTATTTATTCCCGGGTTTCCCCAGGATTGTGCATCACTAGGTCTGACGAAAAGGATGAAATAAGAATCGGTGAAGAATTGCCCTATTGTGACTAGACAAAGCCTCTCAGGAGGCCCGAGGCCCCGACTAGAATTCAAACTCAGAACCTCTTGAATGTGAGGCAGACGATCCATCTCTTGAGACATTGCTGATTGGTTAAAAAAGTCATGTAAAATAGATGCGAGGCAGGTAGAGAACGTAACAATAATAAATACGTTGTAAGCTCGCGACCTCTTTCTTTACGGCTAGCAACAATTATATTAGGCTGGCCGAATACCTAATTTTTTATCGTCTAGATACACCAAGTACTTAAATAACTAAGTAGGACCAGTGATCGGTATTCTCCAGATATTCTTTTTGATCTTGAAATCATGATGTTCTTGTCCGCATCTGTTAAAATGTTTTTTCACATTTGTGAAGGAATAACACGGACTGCAAAATTATTTGTACATTGTTTCAAATTATTTGTTGTTCCCTGTATATTCTGCACAGTAACTCTCATTAATTTTTCCAGAAAGGCTACTTTTTTTCTAACTACAACTTATATTGGCATATACATAGGCAAGTATGGAATACCGAGACCATACTTTTCAAATGTCGAGTATAGCTCTTCGCTGCATTAAGTAATAAGCTTCAACCCCTTCTCTTATTTCATCCTGACTGAAGGTTTCCAGGATTTCCCTGTTATATCAGACAAATGCCGGGTTAGTACCTTCAGCGTAGGCTCTGTCCGACACCTTCCCTTCCCAAACAGCCTTTCCCTCCCCCATTGTGACTGAGACTTAGGTGCCTGAATACCATAAATAGAATTCATTTAGATTCCTTATTCAGATGTGTGTGTAAAATATTGTATTCCGTTACTGTTCTCTACTGGCCTTGCGT
>JAGDQP010007622.1:0-11311 GCA_022664845.1 Lepisma saccharinum | reverse complement strand
ATACAGATGCTTATCAGAATAATGGAAACACCTGTAGTTGGCAACACGTCAGATGTATGGGTTGGCAGTGGTGTCGTGGCGACCGCAGCGCCGGACTGCTGGTGGTGGTGTGTTAGGTCGGTCTCCATACTACGTCAGGCGTCGTGGAACAGGAGTGTGCAGTGGCTGCAGCAGACGGAGGTAGTGTAAAATGGGAGACCTCTCAGAGTTTCAAAGAGGGCAAATTGTTGGTGCGCGGTTATGTGGAGTGAGTGTGACGGCAGTGGGTAGTATGTTAGGAGTGTTGCCAGGGACAGTGTCGAAGGTGATGACGGGCTACACAACACACGGGAAAACCACATCGGGGAAGCGGAACAGTGGGCGGAAGAAAAGCATCAGTGATAGGGCACGCCGGGTATTAAAGCGCATTGTCACGCGGAACCGTCGTGCCACTGCGGCGCAAGTGACGGAGGAGCTCAATCAGCACCTCACCCAACCTGTTTCGACAATCACAGTCCGCCGCGAATTACATGACATGAACTTACGGGGTCGTGTTGCACGGGCCAAACCTCTCATCAGGGACCAGAACGCTATAGCACGCCGCAAATGGTGCCGCGACCATGCAACTTGGACCGTTGACGACTGGAAACGTGTGGTATGGTCGGATGAGTCACCATTCACCCTATTCCAAACCACGGGCCGTGTTTATGTGTGGAGAACGCCCAAAGAAGCGTATGATCTGCAGTGTCTCCGCCCAACTGTGAAACATGGCGGCGGCACGGTGATGCTGTGGGCCGCAATATCATGGTTTTCATTGGGTCCTGTGGTCACACTTTGCGGACGCATCACTGCCAACGATTATGTCGCAATTTTAGGAGACCACTTGCATCCTATGGTCCGGATGTTGTTCCCGGACAATGACGCCATATTCCAGGATGATAATGCACCCATTCACACAGCTGGAGTTGTTGCAGCGTGGTTTGAGGAACATCGGGATGAAGTTCAACACCTCCCCTGGCCCGCCCAATCCCCAGATCTCAACATAATTGAACATCTGTGGTCCATCTTGGAAACACGACTCCGGCGACGATTTCCACCTCCATCCTCTCTCACAGAACTGGCCGATGCCCTGCACGAGGAATGGTGTAATATTCCACTTGCTACCATTCACGACCTCTATGCCTCCATCCCACGTCGCATCAAGGCTGTTCTGAAGGCGAAAGGTGGCCCGACACCATATTAATCTGGTAAGTTGCACTTTCGTTCAGGTGTTTCCATTATTCTGATAAGCATCTGTATATATATATATATGGGGGGGGGTTAGCTGAAACAACACGCTACTTTTCGATTGGAATCCTAGCAGCAAACCAGACAGTGGCAACACACTTGGCGACAGAACTAATATAGGAATACATATGCCGTCGAACAGGAACAAGATGCCGTCGGAGCTGTCAAATAGTTCAGATAAAAATGCACGCGGCTAGAACATTAGAGCATTAAGATCACAGCAAGAACTAGTTACACGTAATATCAAGATTACCAAGACCAAACTAGGAACTGAAAAGTACTGGAAAAATTAATAATAAAATAGTATCTGTAAAAGTATCGCAAAATTATCTGAAGGATACTTCTCAAAACCGTCGAGATACACGGTACCGATTTTCAAACGTATCTGATATCTATCGAGGAAAGATACTAGTATCGCGATACTGCTCAAGTATGCTGATGCCTATATTGAAAGAATAGGTTAGGTTAAATTGAAGTTTCATTTGTCTAATACGGAAAATTGCTTTACAAATTGAATTACATTTCCATAGATGGCTCTCATTTCACAATATCTATTACGTTTACTCGATGCAGCTACCACCTTCCACAACCACCTTCGTTTTCTCACCAACAAGCTAATTCGTTTATTCAAGAATATCCAAAAATATAGAAGTCAAAATTTTTACTTCTAAAATTAGTATCTAACCTTAATGAATTTAATTTAATTTATGGCCTTTAGGCATCTAAGGCTCAGGCATAATAACCAAAATGAATTTAACATTGTGTCTATCTGAAAAGTTGTGGAAGAAACTGAGTGATTTATTCTGATTCTAACGTAATAAAAGCCTTATACATTTTTGAATCTCGATTTGGAATATGATGTTAATTAATTTGAATCAAAACCTTTGATTTATGTTTTGATAGTCCAATGGAAACTTCTTATTATCCAACTATAATAAAATATTATAAAAGTTTGTGTAATTGTGTGATTTATATCAGATCAGGTTAAATTTATCCTATAGATAAAATAAAAGGTAATTCTAAAAGTAATTTACAATTGCTAATAACTAAACTATTCGATTGTGACGTTATTTTTCTCGTGGCAGCATGAATTAAATGAGGTTTCCTTTTGTCTTGTCGATTCGTACTATAGTTTTAATATTTTTTTATTCCTTCTGTAAATGATTTTATTTTTTTCTGATACAATTTTTTGTACTTCCTTATATCGAAGTAAGGACACATTTCTTTTTATAACTCGTCGTGCTGTTCGGAATATTTCCCTTATAACTTCGTTTTTGTTCACGATCTGTTCTTCTTGATCTGTCCCGTAATATCCTACGTTTGTTGCACAGCTAAAGGAATATATCAGGGATGCCAAAAATGGCAATACTAATAATGGTTTATCAATGCATCTTGCAAAAACTGGTCACATACCAACTGACTCGCGTGTCATATACAAGACTTGAAATAAAACAGAAAGGACAAAGTTTGAAAGTTTCTTTATTCTTAAAAAACAACCAAAATTAAATTCGGACACGGGCGCACACAATAAAGATTGGGTTACTGTTTAAAAACTTTATTTCAAGAAGAAGCATAGAAAATAACCAAAACAGCGTTGATTTCCTCCTTCACAAACTGGCAACTCTGGATCTAATACACTTGACATATCGCCTCGTACTGTGGTGACGCAACGTTGATGATGCTAGACGTATAATAGAAACTGATTATTAGTAAGTTTTTAGCCATCTTGATCCTTCTGTTTCTCCTTTTATTTACATCTAAACCTTGTACCGTTAAAATGATCGCGAGGTGGGATCGAAAGCTTGGACCGTGAAACCAACAGGTAAGCGTTATGGTTACATGACCTGTCGACGTGATGTAACTTTACTGAATAGTCTAGTTATTTTGTTTGCGACTGTATGTTTAGTAAACAAACGAAGTGTGTACATTTTCATTTCAGGTGCAAGTATTACTTTTCAATTATTATACTCATTGGCCATTTTATAGCTGTACAGTGTATACGTACATTTATCTTAATTTTTTTAAGAATCGCTGTGCGCATATTAATTGTTTATTTTTAATTATTGAAGTAATTCACTGTTATCTCCTAAAAACTCAGTTCATGACAAGCAGCAATGTGGTCGTTCACTGTGATTATTTGTTGTGTTCGTATTGGTTAAATATCTGTATTTTTGGTAAAGCTACCTCAATTTTGTTTCCTTGTTCTACTATTAGACTGTGTTGTGTAATAGCAACTATTCGTTCTTCCTCGTTGCTTAAATTCGCATTCATACTTCGACAGGCAGAGATTAAATTTTAAATTATTCTTTGTATATTGCGTATGTGTTTATATGTGGTCATTGTGTGTGTACTGGTGGTTATTTTTATGATAAATGCTTCTTAGAATTAAAGTCCTAGTTTTGTTCCTTCCAGGTTCTTGCCAAAGTATGCTTCTTATGCCATTTCACCCTTGTGGAACAAGTAGACCAGACTGCATCGTTGTACAGCCACTCATTGCAAGGGCATCATGTCTGCTTCCTTGTTAAGGCTTTGGTAAGTATATGAGTATAGAAAGAAAAAAGAAAGATATGGAAAATGTTACTTTAAAATAATCAGGTATACATATTCAGTGCTTAACAAAAATTAATTAAACTATTTTCGTCAGATAAGATCCAAATGTTCTGGGTGGAAAACAAACGCTTTTGGGTCTTGTGGAGTGTTCAACAATATTCATGTAAAGTATTTGTATAACACTTTATCTGCTTTGGATATAAGATTAGACCTTTTTGAATTTTTATGGAAATTTAACATTAATAAAGTTACCCAAAATGTTCGTGAACAAACATTTCGATCTGAGAATTGGGATTTGATGTTAAAAATTCTATTACTCATCATTTTCATATGGGAAAAAAAATAAACATTCCCCAAGTTGGTATGTAACCGATGAAGGTATTTTTTTTAAAAAAATATATATATATATATTTTAAATATGCTTTTGTTAATTAGCTATTTTAAAGAGTCTGTTTGAATCAAATACAGCAGTTATGATCCTAATGCGAAGTATTCAGCTTTGCTACGTTTCTATACGTAACAAAAAGGAAACTAAGGTTAGGTTATCACAATTAATTCTAGTCGTCCTCAACGAAAAACAATCAAGTTTGTGAAAGCCCCTTTTGCTATATACTTGATAGCTTCTTCAGCACACAATAATAATTTTATATGTAAAGAGTGTTCTTGAATGTCTTATAATTTAACGATATAAATAACGTGCAAAAGCATCAGAAGTGTGTTGAAAAGAGTAAAAACCGCTGTGATCTTACGTTACCTATTTACGTTTGAAGATTTATCCTCAGTTTTTTTTTCAATTGTTGCTAAATCAATGGGTTTTGATCCACACGTGAATTGAATATTACTGAAAATTGTACACCTGATCAACATGTGCGTTACTTACATGTACTTAAAAAATTAAAATGGAATAGTGCACTAAAAATTTTAAATATTTTGCATGGATATTACTCGATTTATGTACACCCTATTCCAAGAATGACCGCATTGATTGGGGCTGTTTTCAGCTGAAAATTCTTGAAGTCCAACTTCTGGTATCTTCGGAAACAGTAAACCAAAGATGCCAGGTTCGAGCCCCCCAAGGGTGAACCTTCGTAATTGGGAAAAGTTAGTACGGATGTGTTTTTCTTGTAAGTGCAATAAGATATGTTGAAATGTTAAGTGTAGAAAGAAGTAGCATTCATTGAAGTTTGTAGTTATAACCGTATTTCGAAACTATAAACACAAGTGAGCACCTGATGGTTTTGTCACCTACGCTTCCATACGTAAAAGAACACTTGCAATTCAAGGAAAGACAGCAAACATAGTTCTCGTATCCATAGTAGAATGAAAGAGAGAATAAAAAATTATAGCATTTTCAACGAATATGGATATCATTGTCTTGGAACACATGAAATTCAGAAATGTTTCTTCAGAAAAAAGTAAAGGTGTTAGCTCAGTGGCAGAGCGCGGGACTCCCACTCGTGGTAAGGTCGTGGTTTCGAATCCCGTGTAGGGCAAACACTTTTTGTATGTAATGATATATTCCTCAAAGCATGAATAATTAGGTAAAATTAGTACACTCAATCAATTATAATCTGATCGCACTCTTTAGCAGCTCTTAGAAAATTTAAGTCCAGAAATTGAGCTATGTGGCAACCTTGCAACAACATGAGTGACCACTGCACGGGTTTTAATACAATGAATGTATTAGTGCAGTTTTAGTCTAATAATGTTTGTATATCCAGTCGTGATGTAGTGAAAAATATGTGAATAAAAGTAATTAGAACTATTCTTTTGTTATATTATTGACCATAAAATAAATTATAATACAGCAATGTTGCTATGTCTGTAATCATTAGCGATGAAGTTTCGCTTATTCCCACTAAGAAAATAGTAGTCAATAGAATATTAGCTCATAAATGTACAAGACACTGCAACTGAAACAAAAATCAGTTTTATATAACTTTTATTTTCCTAAGAGTTGAGCTTTAAGCCTGTCTATCTGATGTCTTCGTGGTCGTGCGCGCTGCGTCACTTTAATTTTTTTTCCCCTTTTCGTCCATAAAGCTGGAGACGCGAGTTCGAATCCCGAAGCTTGCTCTTCTTTTCTCACAAAGCTCCGTCATCTACGTTCGTATTGCATGGACGTATTAGTTTGATTCTTGTCAAATGCAAAGAAATCTGACAACGATTAGCATTCCTTTAATAAGGGTTAACCATTTCAAGGTTTAGTCTAATAATTATATCAGTAGTTCAAATAGTCATACCAAAATGTTTAGAAAGGAGCAGATTAATCGAGGTCATATTTGCTGACGTCAAACTTGAGGTCAGTGACTCTCTATCTGCTTTACTGTAATTTAATCACTTGCATGAATTCTTAAAATGCAGAAGGCTAACCAAATGAAAAGCGTCTGCCAATTTTAAACACCAAATTAGAAACGCCTGGATAAATCGAAATCGCTGAATCCAGATTTGAAGTCAGTTTCTCTGTACCTGTTTTCGTTTAGGCGCTAGCCTCCATTACAGATGGAGAAATCAAAATTATGAGGTCCAATATTTTAAGGTAGCTAATAGACAGAACATACCAGGTGGACAGTTATGGAAGAGCATGTTCGTCGAATCAAAGATGGAGAATCACACGATCATTATCTCGGACACCAAATTCAGAACGAATTCATCGAGTTGATGGCATCTGAGGTCAAGAAAATAATTATTGATAAACTTGAAGGTTGCTAAATATTTTTCAGTTATACTTGATTGTACACCTGACATAAACCACAAAGAACAGATGTCTCTGATAGTGCGCTTTGTTGATACGTCAGGGCCAGACGTATACATTGTGGAACATTTTGTACAATTTCTTATCGTTGAAGACACTACAGGTGGTTGTCAAATTCGTTGCTAGCGGCAATGAGGAATCTTGACTTAAACATTGATGACTGTCGAGGACAGGGATATGATAACGGCGCAAATATGAGGGGAAAGCACGAAGGAGTCCAAGTCCACATCCTCCGCTCAAACAGTCGCGCATTTTTCACACCATGTGGCTGCCACAATCTGAATCTTGTGTTAGCAGATATGGCCAAATGCAGCTCACAAGCAATGTCTTTTTTGGAGTTCTGCAAAGAATTTATGTGCTGTTTTCCAGTTCACCTGCGAGATGGAAGATTTTACAAGATATTGTCCCACACTTGACTGCGAAGTCACTGTCAGACACACGATGGAAATCCCACCTGGAGAGTGTGAAAGCGTTGCGATACCAAATGAATGAAATACGAGAGACCCTGTTTACTGTAGCAGACGAGACCAGAGAGTCTACGGTAAAACCCGAAGCAGAGTCTCTTGCAAATTTTGAGTTCATACTTGCCACTATCATATGGTACGACATTCTCTTCGCTGTTAATACTTTGAGCAGAACGTTGCAATCAGCTGATATGCAACTAGATGTTGCTATTCAACAAGTTCAAGGACTCGTCTCTTACTTAACAAAGTATCGAGACAGTGGTTTTAATTAAGCTATGATGGCTGCAAAAGATATTACAAGCGCAATGAATGTGGAACAAGAATTTAAACAGAGAAGAAGCGGACGGAGGAAGCGTCATTTTGACTATGAGAGAACGGAAGACGCAAAGTTATCACCTGAGGAGACTTTTAGAACAAGTTATTTCTTGTGCATAGTAGACCAGGCACTCACTTCCATGAACACACGGCTTGAACAACTGCAACAATATGATGCACTTTTCGGATTTTTGTACAACATAAACACCATGCGGCGATTGAGTGATGAAGACTTGTTGAAATGTTGCATGGATCTGGACTTAGCATTACGCTCGGGGAGTTCACGTGATTTGGACGGTGCAGATTTGTGTACGGAACTGAAAATATTTCGAGAAATTGTGCCTGCCAGTGTAGTAACAGCCATACAATGCCTTAAGTATCTATGGACAGTGCGGGATTCATTTCCCAACACAGCGGTGGCATATAGAATCTTGTTGACTTACCGTCGCAAGCGCCGAAAGAAGTTTCTTGAAATTGAAGCTGATCAAAAACTATCTTCGATCAACCATGTCTCAAGATAGGCTCTGCGGTCTGGCAATTCTCTCGATAGAAAAAGACATTGCCGCCACTTTGGACTACAATAATCTCATCAATGAATTTTCTTCAAGGAAGGCAAGAAAAGTGGACTTTCGTCTGTGAGTCGTAAGGGATTTCCTAACTATAGTCTACATAAAAAAGAAAGCCCAAACTGATATGTAGCATGTATTATTGGAAAACAGCCATGTACGTGTGAGTTGCATGTTTCTTTTTAGTTAGTGTATGGCTAACGTAATTTTCTGCTGTGATTAGTTAGGGCCAACATATTAAAACGTCATCATGAATATCGAAATTGACAGTGCACTTGTAATTAGCAATGCAGTTTTTAAAATATATTGTACTTTCTTTAAATAAATTATGTCGGATTTTGTTTTTATTAAGAAACCGTTGTTCATTAAAAAAGATAATATTTAGTAATAAATTTAGGGTTAGAAATGAAAGGAAGAAGTGAGAAGAAGCATTTAGGGGGAAGTTGCTTCCTGCTTTATCGGCTTTAGATGTAACATTTCGGCGCTCAGCGATTTTTACTTGTACTTTGGCCCCGCGGGGTCATTATTGCCCTAGGCCCCGCGCTCACCTAACGCCGCCTTTGATTATATCGTCCAAGAATCTTACCCAGAGTAGAGGGGTCAAAGGTTGAGTTTGTAGGAAATCATGTTTGAGTTTGCCCATAAACAGATTAGCAGCTAACAGATAAACAGCTAATATATCTTTCTAATTTTGATCTATCTTTCCTGGTTGCCATAATCCACATTTTACCCCCTACGACCAGCACCTCAACACGCCGTCTGAGAATCCCTTTATTCACGGTTTGAGCGCGAAAATAAAACCTGGCCTTACCTTCAATAACTCTAAGCTCCCCTTTTCCTCTGCATTTTCAACACATTTCCATCAACGATCGCACCTTGTACTTACACGCTATACAGTTATTATTATTTCAAGTTCCGGATATCTACGAGCTAAAGCAGTCAGTTGTTCTCCAGTTTTGATGCTTTGTCCGCTACGTGTCGCCACTGTCTCTTCAAACTTGTACTTTGTGAACACGTGAACTTCGCTCTCTTCCTCTATACTTGAAAAAGTGTGAAAAGTATAGTTAAAAGTATAGTGACTTTTCTTATGTGTACATGTGTGATCTAATGCGAAAGTAAGCTGTAAGTATTATCCTTTTTTCTCCTTCATTTGTCTTAAATTTACCTCATATAAATATATATATAAAAATCACAGCCATATTCAATCCACTAGTGGATGAGGCCTCTCCCGGAAGGGAGGAGTTTGTCTACTGCTCCCACGCTGACCAGACGGGTTGGGAGAGGAGAGCCGAAGCTCTCACTGTGATCGCCACTATATATATATATATATATATATATATATCCCAATGTGGCTGTGATTTATTTATATATATAATTCACAGACATATTCAATCCACTACTGGATTAGGCCTCTCCCGGCCGCTAACCAGACGTATTTGGGAGAGAAGATCCAAAGCTCTCAACTGTGATCACCACTGTCTTTTATTCACAGGAGCTCCCTAGTTGTCCTCACGAAGCTGGGTCAAAACCGAAAATTTGAGCCCCCACCGGCAATCGAACCCGGGTCGATCGCACAAAAGCCTAGTCGATTGCGCGCTCGACTTCTTCTTTATTCGTATTTTAGGCAAATTTAATATTGATACGTCTATGTAACACCGACATGGATGACGAAGCTATGTAGAAAAAGTATAATGTAGTTAAAAGATTGGCCTCTGTGGGTACGCTTCGAACCAACTTTGTCAGCTTTATGGACAAAAAGAAAGAAAACGAGAATGAACACGACGCTGTAACCTCGGCTACGAATCGTGATGGTAAAAGAAGCTTCGAGGTAAACTCTTGTTCAAATGTAAACAAAGTAAAAATTATATAAAGTGCCTTTTTGTTTAATTTTCAGTATTTCACATATCTATGATCTAATGTTTCATCTAACGATATTTTCGTAGATTATATACATATGAAAACTATATCCTACATTTTGGTAAAAGTTAACAAAAAAAAAAAAAAGTCCCAAGTGAGAATAAGCAACACTTCATTGCTACTGATTACGAACGTGCTGATATTGTTGTATTAAATTTATTTTATGATCAATAATAATGAAAGAATAACTTTCTTCAATTGATTTAACCACAGAGAATGATTGTCAGTAGAGGCTAGTAGCTTTTCTTCAAATTTATTTATTGCTTTTAGGTATCTTAGATCTTAGGCTCAGACCGGAGAAGTAAAAGTAGCTATAGAAACTGGTGTAACTAGTAAGTAAATCAATCTTTAAAAACAGGAGAGAGGATACTCATGTTTTGCGACGTTGCCACATAATTTATATCAGAACTTAGTTTTTTTTAGAGACCAACAAGTGGGTTTTATAAAAAATTATAATAAATAACAAATAAATAGATTACGACAAAGAAAATTAAGTATGTTTTGTAAAGGAACTTACCTGTTGATGAATGGCTTATTATTAACACGTTTCTTACAGTGGAAAACATTTAATTTTGTAGTTTAGTCTTTTGAAAGAGACCGCTCATTTTATCATTGACTGAGTGTACATTAAAGGAAACCAAGTGTATACAATCATTTCGAGCCATAATTCCTTCAGGTAAAACCTTACTCTATTTCTTCCACTCCTTCTCTCCTGTGAAACTCAAATCATCAAAGATTTTTTGCACAGAATTTCTTGAAACGTGCATAAATTCGTACCGATTTAATGGAGGAAAATTTGGATGAAATGGCATACAAAAATAGGCAAAGCGGTGAAATTTAAACCTGCAAAGATAAGAAATGAGACGATGGATACCAGTAACACAGAGCCATAAAGAGAAGCTTATATACAGAGAAACAGAGAGGAAAGGGGAGAGAGAGAGAGAGAACATCTTGATCAAGGGAAATGTAACAAAGGAAATGAGTGACTATAATCAATACTTACGTGCTCCGAGAAATCTAACATGATGTATTTACAATTTATTGTATAAGTAATTAAAATACGGATGCGGATGGCTTCGAAACTCATTAATTCCTTTCAAAATTCTGTCTAAATTTGATGCTGTAACTAAAAATTAGTGGAACTCTTTAACTTGGAGCTTTGTAACATATCATGCATAAGAAATAGCGATGGTCGAGTAGGTAGTATTAGGAAGTCATTAATTGTTGAATGTAAGAATTTTCAGAATTTCGGAATTTGGGAATTTCGCAATTGTAGATAATGTTAATTCCACAATCAGAAATATTTAACATGACATTGGCAGGTTTGTAGAAAATGAACTGTATTAATCCACACTTTCACTGATTGAGTAGTGGAAGAAAATTTGAAAATTTTCGTTGCCATTTTATGTTTAAGAGTTTGCAAGAATCTGCTATATCAAGATTCCGGAGTTTAGGAATATCCCAATTTTAATACTTAC